>JAUJPO010045408.1:0-16679 GCA_032270745.1 Tiaropsis multicirrata
GAATGTTGCAGAATTGCAGAATATTATAGTGAGTCTAGTGAGTCTGTCCAGTGTAGAATACTTTCGTTTTCTCAAAAGAATCTTCCAACCCACGACCCGCGACCCGCCGCCGCAGAAGCTGATCGTAATACTTTCGCTAGGCGAAATTAATAAAATGCCCTAAATCTTTTAAGAAATACGTCCCCAGTGAAAAAATAGCATATAAATTCGTCCCCACTAGTAAAAGGCCCATCCCCATTGAAAAACGTAAAAATTCCCACCGGGTCACTGAGACAGGGGTGTGTTTGCTACGGTAAATATTGCTGAGTCAGTTTTTTCTAGATACATGATCGGCTATAACCTCAACTCGCACTTTCCGATTTTCAACTAGCACTTTTAATTGGAAACTCGTATTTCTAATTTGCAACTTGCACTTTTAAATTTAAACTCGCACTTTTAATATGCAACTCGCACTTTTAAATTTCAACTCTCACTTTTAATTTGCAACTCGCGAAATTTTTGTGTTAAAATGCAACTCGCAACTCGCAACTCGCAATTCTATTTTGCTAAAACGCAACTCACAACTCGTAACTCACAACTCGCAACTCGCATCTTATCAAATCACGCGTCGAATTAGCAAAAGCGGCGATCATCATTACGGTAAAGTTCAAAAAACGAAACAATAACATCATCAATATTTTTCTGGCGATTAAGTTCGCTAACGTAAAAAGCAACAAATGCCCTTGCGGGGCAATAATAAGATACTACTCACGGGAATTTTTTTTAATGTATAATACAGAGATTATATCAATTCCAGTTAGGGCAAGTCGAAAATAATACAAGGGGAAGCAATTGCTAGATTTCCTAGGAATTGCGATCCCGCCATCCACTGATCATTAGCCGTAGTATAAATAACTCTTAAATTCGGTACAAACTGTGTATAAGAAGAAGTATCTCATTATTTATCCGCTTGTTTGTGTTCGGCTAGACGATTTTACCGTCTAAGACAAAATCTCTAATCGACGAAATAAGAAAAATAAGAAAATTTTGCGACCGCGCGAAAAAAAAATGTTACGGGTTTTGAGGAAGTTTGAGATCGTCCGTTTCTTCCAAACTCTACTGCCGCGCTAATTTTTCCTTTCAGCCTTGTACGGCATGCTAACTCAGCGACACATTTTCCCGATTTACAAATATTGAACGGACGATAAAATCGTCTAGTGTTCGGCCGGCCGGCCGCTTTCCGACCGGCTGCCAGAATAAGGACTCGGTACGAAGTCTCAAGTATATTCTATTGTGTGTAAGTGGAAAAACAAGCAGTTATCTTTTCCAACCACCTTTTAAGCGATTCACGACGTATGGCTTAATTTATGGGCTGGAAGGTATAGCTTCTAGATGGCGGAAAATTTAGAAAAAAACGTCTTAGTTCCTCAAGAAACAGGAGAAATTAACACTCAAGCTGGAGGAGGTACATCAGATGGTCAGTTCAGAACAGAACTTCTGCTTAGTGAGAGTCAAATAGATGCATCATTTGACAACAAATTGAAAGAAGAAATAGCTGCTCAGACACTCATATTGACAGCTTTGAGTAATGGAGACAGTTCAGATTCTTCACAAACCACAGTTCATTTACAGCCAGGAGGGAATCATTCCTTTGCATCTACTAGTAATGATTTATCTCATGTTTCAAACAATGTTCTCATAGCAACTCAGCAGAGTCTGAAGTCAGCTGATGATTTTCAAGAAGAAGGACATGCGTTTGATGTATCGCAAGCCATAGGAGTGGAAATGATAGCCATACAGCAACCTCAATCAGAGACTGACATTCAAGAATTGGAGTCTATTATTGCTGCTAGACAGAATCCAAAATATAAAGATCTTGGCAATAATCCATGTGAATACAAAACAGAAAACAAAGATGAAAGAGATTTGTTAAATCGTCAATTGGAAGGCTCTCTGCTTGGAGCCAGCATAGCTGCTGGTTCTCCTGTAGTTCTTAATGCCATTTCCATTAAAGGGGAAAATGGAATTACAGAATTACAAGAAATTCAATTTGATGCTGCTGCTTCAGCCTCTGAAATTCAAATTGAACACACTGAAGTTGAAACTATTACAGAGCTGGAAGAAGACCAAACGGATAAGGAATCTTTGATTATAAACCAAGTAGTCAATTCTTTAACCACAGTCAATCAAGATGATGGTAATTATATATAATCTTTTTTTTTATATTCAGGCCAGCTTGGTCTACAAAGAATAGCATCATTTGTGTGGAAAAAAGAGGAGAATTCTGATTCAAATGTTTTTATATTCTGCAGTATTTTGTTGTTATATTCTGCATCTCTCTATCTTTGAAGGGTAAAATGCAAGTTAAAATTGGCGCCAAAAAACATAAAATACTTACCGTGAAACCTTGTAACATGGGAACCTTCCTTCAAACATGGGAAGCCAAAAACACTCCATTTTGATGACCTTTCAAGATCTTGTGAATCTTGATGTTTAAAAACGAAAGTAGAATTCAATGTCGTTCTAGTTCGCACCAAGTATATCAATCAAACAAAATTTGTGAAAACGGTAAAATTCAAGCAATTAAAAAAGCCGTGTGAAAGCTAAACAAGTGCGTAATTAGCGTGTTTTTCTCCAGAAACAATAAAACAAAACAAAATGACGAGTAGACATTTTACGACTTAAACTTTAATGTCTTTTTTTTAATTGCATTAGAGTAATCTGATATGTTCACTCTTGTTTTGGTTTTGATGTGTGAATGATAAGCTTGGTGAAATCGTCAAAACAAACTTGTTGTCAAGAAGAAGACCAGATACTTGGTGATACCATGTTTGAAGGAAGGTTCCCATGTTACAAGGTTTCACGGTATTGCATTTAACTACAGATTAATTGAAGTATTTCGATCCCTTTGAGGCAAGATTTAAAATAATATTTTAGGTATGGTTTCTATATTGGAAAATTTACTGTAAACTGGAAATCCCTCTAAAACCTCCGCTGCAGCCAACTGCCTAATGAGGGGCTTGGAATTAAGGGAGAATAACGAAGCAGCAAAATAAATCAAAACAAACCTTGAATAGATTTCTCAGAAATACACAGAATTCCCTAAACAGCAACTAAACTCGACCAAACTCAGTGAAATGATTTTAACAAACCAACACACTTTTTATGTTTACGAATTCCGAAATCAGATAATTGGATTCCAACATCGAAAAAAACTCCCGATTGTGGATACCGATGAATAAAATTTATGACCAGATTATTTCACTGGTGTAAGCAGAAATATTATAAACAATCGACTGAACAGTTGGTCAGTAGCTTTAAAAGCTTATAGCATAAATTCAAAGACCGTAAATAAATACTGGCGAAGAAACAACATATGAAATTTTCCGCAACTAATTGGCACCGATTCAATCCGTCGAATATATTTATCTTAACCAATGAAAATACGGCTTAGTAATGTTCACCACTACACAAAACAATAGCACACTTGTGTGACTTTGATACAAAAGAAAAATGATACGGGAATTCCAATGATATGGTTGCTTGATCAATAACTCTTTTGACAAAACCAATATACAAGCCTGAGAAAATACGTCATAATCTGTACACCCATTGTCAAGATTTAATCATAATAGAATGTAATATTCTTGTCAAAAGAGTTATTGATCATTCATTTGAATCACCATATCATTTTTCTTTTGTATCAAAGTTGCACAAGCGTGCATTTGTTTTGTATACTTGTGAACATTACTAAGCTGATAAATATATTCGACAGACTGAATCGGCGCCAATAAGTCGTAAAAAATTGCATATGTTGTTTCTTTGCCCAGCTATTTATTTTATTTATGGTCTTTAAATTTATGCTATAAGCTTATAACTACCGACCAACTGTTCGGTCGATTGTTTATAATATTTCTGCTGACATCAGTGAAATAATCTGGTCATTAATTTTATTCAGCGGCTTCCACAATCGGAAGTTTTTTCCGATGTTGGAATCCGATTATCCAATTTCGGAATTTAGGATTTTCAAAATTTAAAATTATGACAGAGAGAAATTTAATCCCCATCAAATTTTGACACTTTTTCCAATGATTAAATTTAAATAACATAGAAATCCACGAAACCTGCAGTAAGATCTGCTAAATGACATGCCCCACGTGCCCTCAAAATTTTGATGTGTCTTATGTGATTAATATGGAACCCCTAAAAAATGTTGGGAAATTCATTATGTGTAACGATGAGTGAATATGGGGGAATATTTTGGAATAAATCAAGAAAAACTGACCACATACAGCCAAAGAAACTCTAAACTCTATCCCTTCTGTCAAATATTGCATTCATATTTGTCAAAATTTATGGCACATCAAAATTGATGAGCATGTCAAAATTAGAGGGAAGGTCAAAATTTGGAGGGCACGTAGGGCGCGTCATTTAGCAGACTCTAAGACCAATTTTAGTTTGCAAGATTTTCAAGGACAAGTTTATAATAAAAATATTATTAGGACATGTTTTATATATCGAATTTCATTAGAATTTTGCACTCCTTTTCTAAAGGTACATTCAGATTCAGACTTTAATGGGATAAAATTTTGCGGGGATTTAATTTCACGGATTTTGGTCCTATCCGCAAAAAATAAGTCCCTGCAAAAATCCGGAAAGGATTTCAAGACTTCCCTGCGGAAGTTTTGAAAAATGTCCGGTCAGTGAAATTTGGCTGTTTTTAGGAAAAGAACTGCTCACAAACGATATAACTTTGCAAATAAAGATTTAAAATTGAGTCATTCGCAAAATATTTGAAAATAGCTCATCGGCGAAAATTAGTCCCCGCAAAATTTTATCCCATTAAAGTATTAAAATCTCTCAAAAAGATCTTTTTTCACCCTGGTAACAAATGACATCATTTGACAGGTGGCCGGATGTCAAAATCAGGTGCATCTCTTGAAAAACTAATTTTAGACATCCTAAAGTTCATAATTATGTGCCAGATTAAAGCCTTTTGTCACCATTTGAAGTACCAGGTGGTCCAGAAAAAAGGCAACGAACTTTAAATTTGCCATTAAACTTGAAAACAATTGACTCTTTTTACAAAATTTAGACCACGTTTCCTTTGTTGCATTTTTGACCAATGTGGAAAATTCTTAGGAATGTTCTTAGCTAAAAGTTTAGAAAGTTATCGAAATTCTAATTCACTAATTGAAATCTGACTTACACAAAAATGAAAAAAGTTTACGTCAAATCGAATTCACTGATGACTTATGTTTTCTATTGAAATCTAGTTTGAAATGTTTGGGTTTTATTTTCAACTACGGTTTTTTTAATTTACACAATTATAAGACATGATTGAGATTGCTAATGAATTTAACATTTTGATATAGTCCCTGTTCACTTTATTTACTGCTTTCAAAACCTGCTTGAGAGCCTTTCAAATGTCAGTGACATGTCGTGCAGCTTCAGGCCAAACTTTTTTGAATTTTTTCTTCAATCCATATTCATTGGCAAACGGCCGATCAAGTCGACCTCATAAGAGAAGCGAGTGGCCATTCGGAGAACTTAACGAACCTTAAATTCAGATTTTCTTTCAAGAAATGTTGAGTCATATTTTACCTGTGAAAAGGAGCATCGCCTTGAATGAAGATCCAAGACTTGTTTCCAACAAGGCGATCAAATTGAGGAAAAAGCTCCTTTTCAAGATATGATATGTAGTATCATATTGTTTTTACTTTTAATCCTTTTTCGCACAAGCAGAAACTATTATTTTTATCGACTGTTTGTTTTGTTAGTTTTGCTTGGCCGGGATATTCTTCTGCCATTGCTTTGTAGATTCAAGGGTACTTGGAGAGTAAAATCTTTCTCATCTTGTCAAACACACCGCTCGATCAAATGTCACTGTTCGTTTCTAATCATCCTTAATCACTGCCTTATCTCTTTCAGAAAAAAGCTATTTTTCATTAAAATTTAGAAAGCTGCAATAGATAAATCAAAGCGCAGAGGACTATAGCATTCAGAAATTAGATGAAACTTTTTGATGTCAATTTCATAACAAATGGAAAATGGCGGACTTTAATATAAATTTCAGTAAAACAATGTTCTCAGCCACTACAGAAATCTAGAAAATTGATGTCAATAGCCTTGGAATTAAGCATGTTAAATTTGGTACTTCTGCGGTGAAGACTTTTTGCATAATTAATGATAATATTTTCGTTGCGTTTCTTCTGGACAACCCGGTATTAATGTGCTTACGAACTCCACTGTTGGTTATGATATAATACTCGTAAAACTAATATTTTCAAAATGCTTTAAAACGATGATGATGTAAGCTACTTTAAGAATCTCTTGTTTGCAAAATTGGATTGGTCAAACCTTAATGGCGGTCCTCTCAATGAAGATTGTACCACAGACTATTTTTTTTACCAACTGTTTAAACAATTTACCTGTGACATGAAATGTTACTAGTCAGGGAAAAAGCTAGGCATTTTCCATTCAAAGTTAGAGAAAAATCACTCTTTTCGGTGCATTTCTTAGGGAGAAAAAATTGCTATTAATTGCTGGGTATAATGTGTATAATTTTTGAACAAACTGCATCTATGAAGTTTCGGTTTTAATGTGGAATAAATTTTTAGACTATTTACAAATCCTTTTTTTTTTATGGTAACAGCGAAAGTTTTATATTTTTATTCTTTCGAAAACAAACTAAATTTGTCTCGCCATATTGATTTTTAGAAAAATACCCACAACTGTTTACTGTATCCAGTGCTCAAGATGCACATGAGGTTATCAAAAATTATGCCGAAGAAACCATGTCAACTTTTGTGTCCATGCGAAAGATGAAACAATATGGAATAATCGGTAAATATCAACAGTTTCAGTGATTTTTAGAATTAAGACTTAAAAAAATAGGATCTATTTTGTCGTTTCATAAGATTCTTGGGTAGAGCAATATACCTCAATTGTTACTTTTATTTTTATAGACAAAAGGTATTCAAGAAACAGTAGCTTAGCTTGAGGAGTTTAAATTTCGCCAAAAGTGCAAAAATTGATTCCCCTTTTTAAAGGTAGTAAGCTGCTGGTGATATTCACACCAATAAATAGACATTTAATTCCTGGACTATGATGTACTGTATCGTCATATGGCCTGAATTTTGACTGTATGTCCTATTTTTACCTTTTACCTCTTTTTAATTGCAGAAGGCGGTATCGATTTGAAGAAGAAGAAGTACAGAGTTTTCTTTGAAAGCTCAGATATTGAATTTGATGGTATTCCTTACGTTTATGTGGCAGACAAAATGTATATTTGTCACCTTGGAAAAGATAAAACTGAAGTAACTCGTCAAAAGATCCGGCTGCAGAGCCTGGAAAGACGAGCAAAGGTACAATGTTTTTTATAGACATCTTATAATTGAAAATCTTGATTCTTATTGAAACTGAAGAACCTTTGTACTTGTAACATCTTCTACTCAACTTATGCAAGATTGAACTTTTTTTCTTTCTTTGCTTAGTTACTTTAACTTTCTTCATTTCGTTTATGCATTGGTCACACACACTAGTATTAAAGTTCTAGAAAACTTTTGCATTGGTCACACATACTATTGAAGTTCTAGAAAACTTTTGATGCCATAGCCATTGAAACCAGTTCTTTTATTACACTGCGCAATGTTAGTAAAGGACATATTTATTCGAAATCTTTTAACAGTTACTTTATGTTTAGATGGGGCTTCCATTAAAAGATATGTCTTCAACCCGTTTGAGAACCAAGAAAATTGATTGCCCAGTCAAAATCACCGTCAAAATGATTGCCAAGTTCCCCCAATATAAAGTATGTATACACACTTGATTGATACTAGTTTTATTATTATACTATACTATGCCTTCCAAAACCGAACCAGAGAAAGCTAAGAATTTGGCTATAGTGGTTAGCATTTAATTGCTGGCAAATGTCGAGCACTACCACTTTCAGTATTTAATCAAAATTTAAAATATTGTAATTCAAAACACCATATTTTTAGGTTAAACGCAAAACGAAAAGGGTTTGTGAAACAGCTTCAAAGAAAGTACGACAAGCTTTGTTGGATACAGGTGGCAAATTGAACTGTTACTATTCCTTCATCGGAAGATTACCAGCAACTTCAGAACACAATCATCTGGTAGGAGAGGTATGATAACAACTTATTAAAAGTCAATCAACATACCCTGAAATTCTCCAAAATACGATTTTTTTCAAACATCGGAAATCCATCAAATCAAACGAAACATTGTTGACATGATTTTTTGATTTATACCCCTTAACAAATGTGCACCCTAGTGTAGTCTGAATTTCTCGTTTACTACTCTCGTCAACATTGAATACGTTTTTCTTTGCATGCAAAGATTTTCTGTACTCGTCCTATCGATTGGACGACTTTTACGTTCAGGAACTAATCAGTTCGAGTAATAAATAGATGTTCTCTATTACAATCATTGTAGGACAATGCTGAGCACGAACCGATAGACCAACTCGTCAAGGATAAAATCGTACAACTCACATGGGAAGGAATTGGCAGTTCTGGCGAAGTCAAGAAACTCCTTGAAGAATATGTTGAACAGGAATTGTTTGCTGGTAAACCCCTTCCTGCTAAAACAAGAAGACGATATTACCCAAACGTCAAAGACATACGGAACTACATGAACAAAGCCAAAATGTTGACCCGACTATCTACAGATTTGAAACAGGAATTACAGGAGTTGGCTACTAAGCTACAACAATCCAGACCGACAGAAAATATCATTTTGCAATCGGAATTCATGGAGAATGCCGATTCACTTCTACCGACAAAACCTGGTACAGACGACACACGTAGCCTGAAGGCAACACTAATCTTCTGCCACCAAACGTCTCAACAACAAAGGCTGCTAAAGCGGTATGGCCGGCAAGTGTTCTTTTGCGAGATAACAAATTTGATTGAGAGGGTACCGTTCCCATTGTTCAGTGTATTTGTACAAACAAACGTGGATTATCAGTTGGTTGCTTCTTTTATCATCGAGGTTCGAAACAAAGCATCCGTTTTGCAAGGTTTAAACACTATCAAGGATTGGAATCCTGGTTGGATGCCCAAGTATGTTGTTATTGATTATTCGGACGATCAAGCAGAAGCTGTCAAAGAGGTTTTCCCAAGTAAGATTATAACAGATTCAAATTTTTAGAGCATATGTTTGTTACCATTCCAAATCTGAATGTCTGGTGTTTTGAAAATTCTACCTGATTAATTCACTCTCTTTTTTTACACTAACACTTTTAACAGTTATTCCCGATCGAGGTTCTATTATATAATACTCCTCCAAAGTTTTGGAGATTTTTCTCTTAATCTGAAATCTGTTTTTGTATTTATGAGTATGAAAATTAGATAAAATTGCATTTCTTTCGTTGTTGTAGACAGCCAACAGTTTATATCAGAATCATCACGCGAACGTTGTTGGCGTCAATGGTTGTCCAAACCCGAAAACAAAATATGTGGCGATCCCAACAAAGTTTTTCCTCAATTCCAAGCTATTGCGAATTCCTTCAACGAAGATGTGCTACATCAAGCTGCTTTAGAACTTGAGAACTCGGAGATTTGGCGTGAGTCAGCCAATTTAAGGAGTTGGTTTAATTCAAATTGGTTGCTTGAAGCTAAGGTAAGAATGTGTCCCCTTTTTACACATACGACATCATGATCATAGTTCTAATTGTCTGCGCCGCTCACCTACTGAATTTCCAGAAGAAAAAAAACTATTTTACAGAAGTACTTTTTAAAAAGTTAACCTTGTTAAATAGGCCTGTTAATCGGTAGGAATGTAGTTTTTAGATAGAATATAGCGCAGTTGGGATAGCACTCACCAAGGCGAGAGGTCGTTGGTTTTATTCCCACTGCACTGGATTCGTTACCTTTGAGAAAATTGGAAAGTGCAGCATCTGGCGATATGATATGATAAATTATAGTTTAAATTTAGAAATGGGTAGTTGGTTACCGTCCTGACGATTTTATCGTGACCCTTCACAACGATTCTTTGGTGGAACGAGATGAACAAACGTTACGTGAGGCTCACATGAGTTTTATGCGTGGTAAAAAGCTTGGAACCTTGATCGAAAATCTGGTCAATACTATTATTCCTGGATTCTACAGACGGTAATTGATTTTTATCCCTACGTCGTTTTCATTTCATAACATTTGATTTTTGAAAGCTTTCTTTCAAATATGAGTTGATTTAACATGCTAAAACTATTTTTCTTTCATTTATTAAGTTTTTCATTTAATCTTGCAGATGACCTAAAGGTTTTGATAGGAATTCAATGTGGTTGTCGGGAAAAAAAGGTTTACTGTGACGAAAATTTAATTTGGCGGTAGCTGAAAATGTTATACTTTTTATAAAACCCTTTAATATAATAATAACGATATATTTCTCAGTATCTCCAAATTTACAATAAATGGCTCTTCGCCTGGAAATTGTGTAAATTAATTAATTATGCAGTGTCTAAAAAACAAAATTTGAAAATATTCCAAAAAAAAAAAAATTAACTATAAATGATATAACTTTATGCTTGGAATTGAAGGATTAAAGTAAAATCGCTAAACTATATTGCATACAATTTTGGTAATGTATTTAAAAAATTTAATTTGCTTAGAGTTCAGCAAAGTCCAAGAAAAATAACTTTTGGTAGGCACTAACATGTACCTTGAGTGAAGGGTATCATAAGTCTTGATAAATTCTTCTCTTCATTAGGTATATCGAGTTGAACCGTAAGTCTTACACACAAGCAAACGAATTGAAGGTGTTGTATGGTGACCAACTACCAACATGTCTCGTAAACAAACCTGCTAGTGTTATTGTTCACGTTCTCGAACAAATCAAAACAACAGAATCAACAGTTTACCAGGTAAAATTTTCACAATGAACCACCACATTGAAAATATACTTTTGAAAGTTGGATTTTGCTTCTACTTTCCTTCCATACTACCACATTTTAAAAACCAGAATTGTTTGCAAAATCTTTTTATCTCCTGTAAATTGTTCAAGTGGCTATCCAGTATTTTTAGGGTATTCTTAGCTCCTTTTGATTTCTATAGATACAACTCTTTTTTTATGATAGATATTATTCATCTCATACAGGTCAGCCACGTCCAGCCTGGTGTGTTTTGGGTTCAGGATGCATCAGCCACAGAAACGAGCGACGCAGCGCATACTGTTTCCTTTGGAGATGCCAGCAACTTGCCATCGTGCGACTGTCTTGATTGGCAACAGTTTAAACTGCCCTGCAAACATCTTTGCTCAGTGTTCAGTTCGTTTCCAGAGTGGGGTTGGGATATGTTGAACGCGTCATATACAGCTAACCCGTTGATCAACCTTGATTACTCCTGTATAAAACCCTGGGTGAATGGCCCACCGAAAGATGAACAACGCCTTAGTCATTATAACGTCACGCCCTCTTTAACGCTGAAAGCCGATGAGTCGAAGATGTCTCCGAAAGAAACCACGATCAACGCCAACGATATCAAAGTATCGGATGTTGAGCTTGAGGTCCGTATCGGAAGTAAAGATAGTTGTACTGTTCAGTCAACAGGCATCGAGGCCTCTTCCCCATCACTTACAGCAGATGCAGAAGATGACGATACTGAGGACGAAGAAACAACGGATATCGCTCTTCAATGTCGTGATCTTTTGACCAACCTAGCGCAACTGACATCCAAGCGAAAGCACGACCAGATCGCTAAATTGAAAGCAGATCTAGAGGCATCGATAAGAATTCTTCAAGAAACAGTCGAACAAGATGACATTGAGGATAGCGAAGTTGTGACGCCTGCTGCCGAAGTAAAGCCTGCGTTGAGCAATGTTATGAATGCACAGCCGAATACCGAAGCTGAAGATGGAGGTACTCTAGTAGAACATTCGAATTCTGAAGACCCAAATATTATTAAAGAACAGGGAAATATTATAACCGAGGGCACAGGTGTTGTAGTGACCAACGATGATGAGATGTCACTTATAGTAGCTGGCTCCAAACGAGCATTAGACGACATTGATAATCTCGATGACGAGGATGAGGTCGATGATTTTAAGAGATTGAGGGTGGATTTGGATAACACGGAATCGGATATTGAGGAAGGGTCTTATGTCTCTGAAGAAGAAGATCCTATAGGTGCTCCTGTTGGCACGGATATTGAAGATGAAACGGTGGAAATCAGTACCGAACAAGATGATGACGAGGATGAGGAACTTTTAGCTCAAACACCGATACATGAACCTGAGGTGCAAGATATTGTACTGAACGAGGATGTTCCTATACAGACTTTTTTAACAAGACCACCTCCGGTTGTGGAACTGACACCTGAACAACGCGAGAGAAAATTGCTTGCAATCTTGACTGCTAGTTCGGTTTAACTTTTAGATGATATTTCTATCTTTTGATTTAAAATCCTAAATTAGGATTTCTTTCTTTAGTAACCTGTACAGCTTGTGTAAAGTAGAATATATTATTGGCTCAAGAGAGTCACTTTCATGAAAAATTGTTCTATATGTGATCCTTCGCTGTGAAAACTTACTGTTTGTTTTCTCGTTATTCTTTGAATTTTGGACAAAGTCGTGGGTTGAGTTGCTAGGTCTGAAATGCCCATTTATTAGCTCATCAAGAGTATGCTTTATTGTGAAACCTTTCAGAAGTGAGAGGAGATAAGTATGCTACTTTCGCTTTACAACGTCGTCGGATCAATATGTAAACATAATAATTTTGTAGTTTCCCTTTGCTTCTATAGGATGGATGCAAAGTTTTGATATATGGTATACAAATCCTAACTGAAATGCTCAAATTACATGTATCTTTAAGAAACTTAAATGCTGATCATCTGCTTTTTATTCTTAGACTTAATCAAAAAATGAAATAATTTGAATGGAAAATAGAATAATATAAATTATATTTAAATCCAATAAATGTTGAGATGAAACTTGGATAAAGCAACCAAATTTAGCAACCTTTACCTTCGTAGAGATATCTTAAGTCAATTCACAGAGGTTGAACTTTATCAGGGTAAGACGTGGTCGTTTCTCGTATGTATGTCATAGAAATTCTTATAACGAAATTGTCTTGAAGTGCAAAACAAATACGAGAGAAAGTGACAAATGATGACTAGGCAAACACTAAACAAGTATACGCAAGCATTTAGAATTATTTTTTTCGAAATAATTAAAACAGTATCTGTGTGTTAAACAACTCAACATTTTCAACAATTCAAACCATTCGTTTATAAGATACGAAGATGAGGTTGCTTGTACTGACTGTCTCGTGTTTCCTATTTTTTAAAGGTTAGTATTGTTTCTCAAATTTATTTTTTTGGTTTCAAGGCCTTTTGGGATCTTTATGGATTCAATGTCTGGTGCTCTATAATGGATTTTAAGGATTTCCAGTCTTTTGTAAACAGGGTGTACAGGGTTCCCACAGCTCCTCAATTCTTCTAAAAGCTCCACTTTTTTCTCAAATTTGTTCAATTTTCTCCTCGAACCTCCCCATGTGGAGTTCATGAACGAAGAAAGGTTTACCAAAGTGGTGATTAATGGGTTACTGTAATCTGATTACATTAAATCAGATGAATGAAGTTTGGTCAGTTTTTTATTCCTGGATGTTTATTCATTATCTCGTATACCTTAAGGGAAGAAATTTTCGCGGCATTAAATTTCGCGGCATTTAATTTCGCGGTTTTGGGTGTCAACCGCGAAATTAAATTCCGCGAAACACATAGAATCTTGAATTTTGAAATTTTACCCCTGAAATTGGCGTTTTTAGGCCAAATTAGCCTATATTTTGGACTATAAATGCCCTCAACCGCGAAATTAAATTCCGCGAAATATTTAATTTCCAATGTCTGAACCGCGAAATTAAATACCGCGAAGTTTTCTTCCCTTAAGGTATTATATTCATTACTTTATACATAAAGAATTGCTAAAGAACATAAACCATTTTCATCTTGTCTGCTTTAGTCACAATGAAGATCTGTTTATTTTTGTTTAGATTTGGGAAACTCTAAAAAAAAGAAAATCAAAAGAAAAGGTTAAAGTAAAAACAAAAACAAACAGCGAAAATTGAAGCTTCTCTGCATGTAGCTCAACCATAGTTTTCAAATTAAAATCACGTCTTTCCGTTCTAGAAGAAATAGCTCCTTTAAATTTATTTTACTTTTTTTTAAATACAAAAACAAACTTCCCAAGGAGGGTCTGGCATAATCTTTTATTTTTTTTTATATCACCTCTTTGAACTCCAACACACAACTGATGCAAACTTTTTCTTCTTCTGACATTTTGAATGTTTTTGTTGCCTTACGCAATCTGACTGGCTAATAACACAAGACGTGCAAAAGATATTGATAAAAGTTATCAATAGGGCTTTTTTTACCAACCCTTATCAATCTTTTTCTCAACTTCAGTTGAGCTATAATCTGAGAATGTCTGTCTGTCTGTCTGTGTGTCTGTCTGAAAACTTTGGGGCAGGCTGCAGGCTTAAAAAATTGTCCGATTTGGCTGAAATTTGGTACACTTGTTCCTTAGGTAAATACCTGGGGGTGTTTTTTTCTTTTTTTGCAAATTTATTTTTTTGGGGGTCTGGGGACGAGTTTTTTGCCAAAACAAGGCTAAAACTTTGGGGCATGCTGGAGGCCTCAAAAAAATTTCGATTTGGCTGAAATTTGGTACACTTGTTCCGTGGGTGAATACCTGGGGTTTTTGAAAATTTTCATTTTTGGGCTGGAAGACTGGGTTCCAGTTCTTGCTTTGGCGTATACAATTAAACATTATTTTCATGTTTCAGATATAAATATTCTAAGTCGAAAAATTGATTTAAATAGATTGTGTTATCATTCATGTCCAATACAACAGATAATAGCATTGCTATTCTATTGCCAACCTCAAGTAATGAGCAACCAGTTCTTCAGCCAGTTCACCAATTTTTTAAGTCTCCAGCCTGCCCCAAAGTAAATCTTTGCTACCTAATACGAAATATTTGAAATGTTACAATTGGGCCTTCAAATAATTGGAAAATACTGAAGTTGAGCCCAGTGCATTGCGCACGTTCGACTATGATAAAAAAGCTATGGTTATTGATAAAATCTAAAAAGCTATCGGTAAATCACTGGATCAATCCTATTGTTCATAGAAAACAAAAGTGATCCTTTTCCCATGGAGGGTCACACTTGTCCTATTTTCTCCTCAAATCTTCTCGTGTGAAGTTCGTGAATGATTTGATAGCTTACATAATGCTCTTTTTCAAAAGAATTGAGAAATTTGTTCTTTGTTTCTTGAAAAAGTTTCTGCTTGTTTTGCGTAAAAACAGTTTTACACTGCTTCAGATTTCTTTGCTTTATGTATCAGTTTTTATTTGTCACTAAGCCTCAATATAGCCGGGTTC
Source organism: Tiaropsis multicirrata (assembly GCA_032270745.1). Taxonomy (NCBI): domain Eukaryota; kingdom Metazoa; phylum Cnidaria; class Hydrozoa; order Leptothecata; family Tiaropsidae; genus Tiaropsis; species Tiaropsis multicirrata. Next base: position 15,380 of record JAUJPO010045408.1, read on the forward strand.
CCTGTGCTCTGGAAAACCTGGAAGTTGGACTTCCTTAATTATAAATCCCCTCAATCTTTCAAGATCCCACGCTTTTATTGTTAAATTTTTTCAATGTTACCAATGATATCCCAATCACCAGACACACTCGCCAAGGTCAGAGTGGCGTCACCTTATTCTAATGGCGTAATTATGCCTAGTAATGTGCGATTGGCCTTAGCCATGCATGGTGGGTTTTTCTAACCTATAAATCCCACCGTACACCAACATACAATGTATTTTGGTAAGTTCACAACTGTCAGATGCTCAATACACAGCCGTGGAATACATTTGGTTTACATTCTTTCAACTTTACATCTGCATTCAACGTTTACATACATTCAAAAAGTGGAATTAGCCAATATCATTTGTTAACTTATATGCAATCTCTATTTTGTTGGATGAAAGAAATGGCACCAACTTTTCAAAAGGTCAATGATAGAGGAAGTTTTGAAAGTAGGATGATAACCCGGGAACGTTTTTAACCCAGTAACCTCAATTTCCATGATATTGATATAAATTTGCTCAAGAATAGTTTTTTTCCAAAAGAGAAATACAACACCTGTGCTCGTTGGCAATTAAAATGTCAAACTTTCTTTCTACCTGCAATAAAAAGCTTAGCAACAAAAGAGATTGATTCTTTTTAAACGTTGGTGACAGAAGTAGGACCATATTTTCTAACCCCCTTTTTATGGCGGTCTGTGGTCTAAGGTAAGCAGGGTTCAATGCCTTCCAGATAGGCTAAACTTTTGCTCTTTGTACTTCAAAATTATTATAAAGTTAGTTTTAAATTTTTTTGCCTGCAGCGCAACTAAGTTTTAATATTTATTATTACTCTTCAACTTTTCAAGGTTCCCAGCAATCCATGAATTCTGCTTTCCTGCTTGAATTTGTTTTCTCATTTACGTCCCTTTCAAGTTCATATTTTTGTTGATTTTAGGCTTAATGTGGCCATCTGGCCGCGAAAATATGCCATAATGAATAATGAACAGACATTTGAACCTTCAGAATTCCAATAACACATAATCAACAAATACACAATGGTTTTGTCAACAAAGCAAAAAGAGGAGCTGTAAGTTTTTAGATATTCTTGAAAAATTGTAATGAAAGTATAATGAGCCTGTCTACTGAAATCATTCCTATTGCAGGCCTCCCAGCCGTCCTGTATTTCCTGTATTTCCTGTATTTGGACATTTGTCCTCTACTCGCCCTTTATTCAAGCATGTTGTCCTGTTTGTCCTCTATTTTCATTATAATGGTTCGTTCTTCTTTATCAATTAGC
>JAUJPO010045419.1:0-16678 GCA_032270745.1 Tiaropsis multicirrata
TGACGCGCAAAAGAGGGCAAATTTTGGGTTTTTCCGGGGTGTGTCCGTAGAAAAAAAGTTATGCATATCATGAATACAGAGACACTAGAACTACACAGGAAAACATACAGTTCCCGCATGTGTAGAACCTCGTGAGTACCATTTCACACCGCATGGGTTGCCAAGTGAATCGCAGTAACACGGTGAGTATCAAACTAAGACCTCCTGGACGAAAAACAAGTATAATAACCTCCATATATGTCCTAAATCATAAAACACCATACAGTAAAAACAATTTCAAAACACAAAACTAGAAAGCCTTAATTCCTACTTAATACTATGGTGAATCACACACATACCTGCAAGACAAGTCAAGACATCGAACACTGGTTTGTTGTTTCAGGATGGGTATTGGGAATTGGTTGTCAACAAAAATCTTTAAAATCTACAACATAAAAATAAATATCGCAATTTCAATATTATTTGGATAAATAGATAAATAGAGCTTCGTTTTGAGTAAAAATTAGTTAGTTTGCACTGATTTTGTTTCTTACGAATATTTTCTAACATTTAATTTTAATAAGGCGAGACAAATTTGATTTGTTGCTCTACAGGTCCGACCGAGCCTGTTTTTGTTAAAAAAACGAAAAAATAATAATATCAAATTTTCACTGTACCATAAAATCTAAGATTTGTAAATAGTTAAGAGTCTGGAAGTTTATTCCTTAATAAAATTAAAACTATTTAAAACTATTTAAAAGAGTATCTAAAATTCATAACAATTGTCAAAGAGCAAACAATTTAACATTTTGACTTAAATAAATGTTCCTGACCCTGAAAAACATTTTTTATTTTACCGACCGACCGACTGACTTATATATCAGAAAATCATTAATTAAATTTGCCTCGTCTAAAGTTCTTGAAATATAAAACTCCATCCCGTTGAAACTGGTTGAAACCAATTCTTTTAAGTGAAAATACCTGACCACTTTTGAGACCGACGAGTAGACCTTCACGTCCAACAGGTCCCCCGATCACTTTGATGTAACGAATCAATGATTCCATTTCCCATTCTCTATAGTAAGGAGAAGAAAGAGAAAGATTATCATCTTGATTTCAGGTAGGAAAACGAAAGAAGAAAGAAACTTTTACAACAAAAGAATTTTACGGTGATGGCACCTTCGCTAATCGTTTTATTGAAAGATGGGTGAGATAGACAAAATTTCAGAATCGATTTCAACAGATTTCAAATTTTTTGTTTTCAAAATCTACATTAATTGGCTCTATTGAACATAGTTTATTAATTATGTAAAATGACCCCACTCACCTCTCCTTTGTACCATCAAATGCAAGACATTGTAAACGCTTTTCCTGAATATAGAAATATTTTTATACATAAATATATACATTTTATAATAGAAGAGCAAATCATATGCTGATGAAATCCGAAGCAAATTAAACAACTTATTTCATCATGACATCATTGTTGACTAAATCAGTTGAGCGAAAATTTCTTTATTCTACTTCGACTTTAAGACTTACTTGACACAATATTAGATTGTTGCCCGTGACAACCAACAAGTTGCAATCCACTTTTTTGTTGATCTTTTCCTAGAAGAAGAAGAAGAAGAAGAAGCAAATCAATTGAGTGCTTGAAATGGGTTGTTTTTTTTATGTATTATTACGATTTTATTATTCTGAAAGTCGCATTATTACCAGTTCGAGCTCTGAAAATTTTCAAACTAAGCGTAAAACAAACGTAGTAAAACGTGGGTGAAATTTTGTGGTAGAATTGAGGGGGAGGGGGGGGGGGCATCCCATTATATTACAATATATTAAAATTTTATAGTTTACATCTTATAATGTTTTATGTCATTTCTTGTAACATATTTTACATTATCTTGCACTGTGTAGTATGATCGATTTCTTGAAAATTGCAAATCAATACAAAAAGAAACGAGGCAAAATTTGCCAAAAGAATACCATTAATCTATGGGATCCACAAATTTCAAGAAGGGGGGTCATACCCCTGTCTGCACTATGCAGTAAAACAAACAATCTGCATAATACAAATACTATATAATATACTAACAAAATGATAAACATGAGGTAACTAATATAAAAATAACTAATGTAAAATCTCTTTTGTAGATTATGCCAAACGAAACAGTTTTCTTTTTTAAGTAGTTACCTTTATTTTGTAAGTCATATCAGAAGAATCATTGGAGAATATTTCGTAAATCAATATCTTCTCTGGCATTTGTACCTGCAAAATCAAACAAGATTGAAAGAATATTAATCCAATTCCATCTTGTCCTCACTTACTTTATGGGTTCTTCAGAAACGATCATCATTATAAACATACCTTTTAGGGTGACAAATTTTAGCGGGAACAAAATTTGACAAATTTAGCGGATGGCAAAAAATATTAAATTTGGCTGAAATTTTGGCAAAAGCTCCAACAATTCCTACCCACTAAGATTGGTTACACTAAGTTATAAAGCGTGCAACGATAACGTTATGAAATATTTGGACAGATATCTCTTTTTTAAAGACGTAGAAAGATCTAAAGAAAAAAGTAAGTGTATTCTTTTACCGCTAGCTTGTGTCTATAGATGGCTATCCGTTTGACGAGTTCTCTGCATTTTATTCGAACTGAAAAAAAAGATTGGAATCGTTACTAATGGATTGATGGAAAACAAACTGTTGAGTAATAATAACCTTTTCGTCTCCCTTTTAGTAGATATTTAAGAAGATTAATGTTTTTCCAGAAAATGATGTTGTGAAGGTCGTTTGGTTTTCCAAGGTAAACTTTTGCAAAGTCAAAGCTGCTTGAAATGAAAATTCTAATCAAAGAATTTTTGCCTCTCAAATCAAACTTTAAAAAATTGACAAATAATAATTAAAACCTTTTTGCTCAGTTATCAAGTGCTGGATAATGACGTCAGTCATGTTGTCACGGTATGCATATCTACAAATACATCAATTATAATCTTTTATTTACCGTTGACAAAAAAGCTACAAATGCTAATAAACGTCAACCTTTTACAACCCAAAAGTCTATCAAAGCTGAAAATAACCCACTAAACTTGTTGAACAAATAAAATCAACTTGCTCTGGTATTAACGAAAAACAATACCTTCACTCTACTTTTGACCTATAATTATATACGTAAACCACTTTTCTCTCAAATACTAAAAAAGACAATTCCCTCAATTCAACAAAAAAACAAGATAACAATACACTGGGTGTCCTGGACGGTACTTCAAAAACTCGATATCACTTTCAAATTGATGTACTGTATCGAACTGGTGTCTGCTGATGGCATCTTTACTCTTCACAAAACTGTGACTCCTATTAGAAAATGGACAACAGGAAAAATAATTCATAAACAAAAGCAGAATATTGAAGCTCACTAAAGCAGAACTTTTCTCTTAAAACCCTAGCATTAATTATCTTTCTCAGAAGAAAATTCCAAATACTATCAGGTGAACTAAGGCTGACGAAAAACTTTCATCACAATCTAATTAATCGTCAAGTCAAACCTGAATGATAAAAATAAAACATTTTACCTGTCTTTATATAAACCATGCACCGTGCTAAAAATGAGCAAATAAAATGCGATTGTTCCATCTTGACTCCCACACGCCTAAAATAGTGATGAAAAAGAATTTAACGAAACAATTCAGTTATTATTAGAAAACTGTAGTTTCACTTTAAGAAGTTTTAAGAACAAGTAGCTATGTGACAATACTAGGCTAAATTATGTCAGGAGAGAAAGGAATGAAGTAAAACATACCACATAATTCCCCTCAGGTCTGGCTTTACATGACCAAATCCAACTATCTTGTTCACCAATGACAGATAACCGTACACCTTCTTTTGTATACAGGTAGCACTATACAAAGAAAGAAATAATGTACATAGTCATTCAAATCATCTCTTTTTATATCGAGTTTTTATATTTGCTCTCCGAATTCGATACAAATTACATCTTCCTTGGAGTGATATCTCTGTATTTTTCAAGATTTATAAAAAAAAAAATTTCCATTTCAAATTTTAAGCACGAAAAGGCTTTATTTAGCCAAAACAAAGTTAAAAGAAAACAACGACCGTTCAGAAAACCCATTATTCAGAGAATCGTAAAAAGAGTAGTAAGTGGGAAAAAATCTATACAAAACTTCATTGAAATGTCATACCTTTCTATCAGAACCACCGATGATGAGAAATTCACCACGAGGGAAATAACTCAATGAACATGGATCAAAACCTAAAGAACGATCTTTACCAATCTGTAAAAAAATAAGAATCGATAATCAAAATTTGGCTGTTTACACTGCTGTAGAAATTATCCAAAGTGAGCAGGCAAGCATCAAGCAACTTATTAAAAACATCAACCGCTTTTGGTCGACTGCCCTCTTGAAACTAAAGAGTTCTCAGCCCCCTCTTCTTATCTTTTATTATTGATAAATTTATTATCATAGCTCTTTACTCAATATAATGTAGATGCTGATGATAATGCAAAGGGAATACCGCTTATGACTTTAAACAAAAACTACCTTATATCAGATAATTTTTTTTTTAAATATGGTACTTAACGAAATAACTATACCTGTTTTCCATTCAAAGTGTAAAAAGACAGGCGTTGACCCCAATCTCCAACAGCTAAAATATCTGCATTATCTTCTCTAAAAAATTTGAAAGGATTTCACGTAAAAACTGAACTTAGAGGTTTGAAGCAAAAGACTGTATATACCAGTAAAAACATCATTACACATAAAGTATAATAAATACATAAATTACACTCCTGCAGTTATGTATAATATGAGTCTTGAATAGTTAAATTAATGTAACTGCTCAAAGATTTGGAGACAAATTATGACATTCTAAAAAGGTCCAAAAAACTTTTCAAATAATTACGTAGAAGGATTCCAACTGAGTGTCCATACAGGGTGACCACCCAGTCGATCTATTTTCATTTTTTCTTCTCCAAGCTAGAATGAATAATAATAATAAAACAATTATTGATTATTATTCATATTATTATACAGGCAAATTGTCAGGAAAGTGGCGGTCGTTAGTAAAATGAAACCTTTAAAAACAAACTTCACAAGAGGAAGTTGTTATACAACCCTGAAAACGTTTATTTTCAAGCTATGGGGGACAATGCAACTAATTACATGTGAGACCTCTTTAAAATCAACTCTCTCAAGATTTAGGCTCCTTTAAAAATAAGGTAGCGCTTTGAAAAACAAGTTTCTTACTTTATTTCGAATAGTGATTGAACCATTGAATAAACCAACAGCAATATATTGTCCATCATTTGTCCAACTAAAGGAAAGTAAAAATAAATAACAAAAAAGAATAATCAGTTAAGAAGAATTACAACTTAATTAAATTGTTTTATCATTTTGTTTGTTATATTGCTACTGCTTATTTTACTTTTGTTTTCTATTAATAGTTTCATCTTATCCTTCTAGTAACACAACCACACTATCAAACTACCAAAATAGTTTATCAAAGGAGAATTTAACAAAGCAGATGAAAAAGCTCCAATCAATGGTACCAAGAAGGAATTCACTTTCTGCTACAACAAACATAGGTTATGATTTGACACTCAACAAGCTATCATCACTCTTGCACACACTCAACCACCAACACTGTTGTATTATATTTGTAAGTAAAGGCTGGTCTCCACTCAGTGCGCACAGCGTTCGCCTTTTCTGTTTTTCTGTTCTGATTAGTCTTGAAGATAACATTACATCAGTTTGTTACGTAATGTTATATCCGAGACCAATCAGAAAAGAGAAACATAAAGGGTGAGTGTTGCTCTTGCTAAGTGAAGACCGGTTTTTAAATAAGAATTTTACTACCTGCAACATAATGCTCTGGATGGGATCTTATGTTTTGAAACTGATTTCTGTTCCGTTGACCATAAACCTTAAGAAAAAAAGGTATAAATTTGTCAGAAAGCATGTCAAAACACCAATTGCTTTATTTACATCAATTCACGCCATTTGTTTAATCTGACATCAGGGTAGTAGAAAAAATAACTTTCTTATAATATTAATAATAATAATAAATATTTACAATCTAATCCCTATTAAGGATGGACTGGTCATAGGGCTTCAAAAGACACAGCGAGATTTCCTCTTCTGTTGTTGGAAACCCTATGACAATCTCACACCTTTTCATTTCTTATAAAATTCATCCAATGAAATATTTCTATCATTCAAAACTTGTTCGATTAGTGTTTTAGATGGTCGATCACATTTTCTGTAAGTGTCATCGTTGAACATTAGTCGTTTTAACGATCGTTCATTTGACATGCAAATCACGTGTGTATCGTGATTGTTGATGTTTGATAAACTCGCCGACGTCTCGAGTTCCACAAAGCATGTGCAAATTGTAATTATTGATTACAAGTCGAAAGTTGTTTGATTCTCTGTTTACTTGTTTGAAACCATTACGAACCATGCGTCTCAAGAAAGTTCTGTATGTTATGTCTAATCGATTTAGTTGATTTGCAGTCAGGCACCAATTCTGACAGGTGTAAGTCAGGCGACTACAGACGAAACAGTTAAGAAACGAGATGCGAGTATGAAGGTTAATGTGAAAATTCTGAAGAAGGTTCTGGATAATTCAGAAAATTTCACACAAGCAAGTTGAATACGATGATTTATTTGACAATCGCCCGTGTTGGGCTCTCGACAGTTTATATAAGCCCCAAGGTATTTAAACATGGAAACATTTTTAAAGATTTGCGCCCCTTAAGTTGGCAATAGAGGCTTCCATTTCATCAGCATTGAGAGCCATAGTTTCTGTTTTGGTGCTGTTGATAGCAAGCCCAAAGCTGGAAAAGATTTCGTCAAGGATTTCGATGCACTTTTGAAGACCCTCTAGTGATAGAAGGTACAATACTATGTCATCAGCATATCCTGACCATAGAATATTAGATGTATCCCATGATCTTAGATTGTTATTTCTCATCTGTCCTCGTTGTTTTCTGGTAATAGCTCTACAGTTTATTCGGTATTTGTACTCAAAGAACTTGATTTCTTAAATGGTACAACATTTTTCAAGAAAAACTCTCATTACGAAGTCAATGTAGAGGTTAAACAAATTTGGGCTTTCTGGTCCGCCTTGGCGTACACCACTTGACGTTTCAAATGTCGTCTCTTCGAATGTTAGAGATGTGTTTTCGTAGAGTTTCTCAAGAATATCAATCAGTAGTTTATTTTCATTACTTTTAAACCGAAGTCTAATCGAGTCGAACATCCACTTGCGTGGAATGTGATCGAATGCAGCCGATAAGTCAACGAACAAAAGGTAGAGGGGCTGCATTTTGCGATTGGAGATCTGTTGGATTCGTTTGATGTTGTAGATCCCATCTGTTGTTTCCCGATTTTATCGAAATCCGTTCTGCTCATCGGTCAAGGTTTATTTTTTAACTCAAAATACATGATTCTAAAACTTCCAAAAGATATATACATTCAATATCGCAAATGTTGTTTTTGTACTGTATTAGATGGGAACCCGTCTAGTATTGTTAGTTTTGCTCCTTTGTAAATGCCGTACGAATCTTGTTTGCAAGTTTTATACGATTTTGATAACTCTTGATACTAGATGGGAGGGGGAACAGATTCCAAATCAGGGCGCGAATTTTGATTGGCTCGAATTCTTTTGTTTTAAAAAGATAAACAAACGTCAAACAGTTTTTTGTTTGTAATGAGTGGCGCGAGATTTGAATTATTTTGAAAAGTTAACGGTTTTTTCTTTCGTTATTTGAATTGCTGAGCTGCAACCGTACTCTACATTTCGAAAATTTTCATGGCTTCTTGTTGGGTTAGTTAATATAGAATGTAGAGTAGGGTGTTTTTTGTAATATTTTGAACCCCCAATTCTAATTTAATTGAATCTGACTTATCATTTATCATGATTTTTCATCACCCAAACAACGTTGTTTTAACACGTCAGAACGTCATTTGCTCGTTAAAATAACGTTGTTTTTTCTGATGAGATTGATTTTCTTATCCTTTATATCAGCGCTTGGATAAGCACGTTTGTTGCATGAGGTCTATTTAAGGCCAGGACAAAATTTCACCAGTAAAAAATAAAAATTCTCTTTTTTTAGTTTTATCTATTCAAGTTTCGGTATTGTCTTATGTTAATATCCCCGAAGTTAATGATATTAAATGAAAAAAAATGGTCAGTTATCAAACCAAAAAAATCTTATCGCATTCTGCAGTTTAAAAGAGTATAAATACTATTTCTATGTCTATAATTTGCTTGTTAATCCAAGCCTGTAGGTCATTTCAGATGACACTTCTTAATTTTCTATTCGGCAGCAAAGCACCAACCCAGTAGGAACGAGACGTTGTTTTGTCAACGTCAACGTCAACGTCAGAACGTTATTTGGACGTTGAAAGAACGTTGAAAAACGTCTTCTGTCTTCTGGGAAGGAACTGACATCACAACACATGCGACCAGGAAATAGAGACAATATTTCAATACAATAAACTGTTTGGCTGTTAGAGTTTGTTTTCGTGGAACCTTTCAGGAATAAAAGCTGTGTTCGGAATTTTGGTTGACCTTGAATCATTTTTTCCATAATATTATGAACGTACTATTATTTTGCGTCGCTATTTACCCTTACTTGGTCGGCCGTAGCGTGTTTCGCCTACTTACCAGCGGGATTTATTTAACCTTTTTGATAAATTTGCAAATGAAGGGGTTATTATGGTTCCTTGATTTAAGGGAAAAATATCCACTTCTAATTGAAACACTGCGGTGGTATAGATTTATCCCCTTGATATCCGCACTGAGCGTTTCCAAAATACTATTGTTGGTATAAAGCTTGAAACTATAAAGTGTTAGTAAATTATAGTTCACGAGTTGGCTTTCCCAGAAAAAGTCCGTATCCCCCTGTTGAGGATATAGGATATCAAGGGGGTTCGAAATTTTCAATATCCTAGGATATCCAGGGGGTAAAAATCTGAATACCAAGGATATCCAGGGGGTTCGAAATTTTCGGCACGGATATCCAGAGGGGTTGGTGTTAATAAAAATGGACATCCTCAACAGTGAAGGAATATGGATATTTTCTGGAAAAGCCCAATGCATTCGACATCTCTCAAAGGGTCGCAAAAAAGATTCTCTTTAAGGGTCTCGATATTTTTCTTTAATTTGTCCAAAATGTCTCTCTAAAATTCTAGTAAAAATATAACACCCATCTTTTTTTTCAATTCCAACCTTAACTTTTAGAGGTCCTTGAAAACAGGAGAAGAGATACAGCGACTGGCCAAGTGGCGGATACAGAAGGTTCTCAAAAACTTTGTCTTGCTTTTGATCATATTCCTTATTTGAAAGTCAACACTTTCCGTCAAAATCTCTGCATACATTCTGTAGCCGCCTCTGCAAGCCTCCAACATATTCTCAAAGATGGATATGATTTTTAACAGCAACTTGTTTTATCACGTTTAATTTCAATTTTTTTCTTCTTTTCTTATAGTAAATGAAACAACTTCAGATATCATCTGCGTGATTTGTAAGAAAGATACGGCAGAAGCGGACAATGATATCGTCTTGTGTGACGATTGTAACGTAGGTATGTGTGTTTAGGTTAGGCTTTTCATTTTACTTTCACTCTATCCACAACAGCCTTGCGAATGAATGTCGGAATCTCCCTTTTGTTGTTCATAATTCGAATATTTTCATAAACTATGCCACAAACAACTTCTGCCTCGTTTTGAATTGAGTGCTATGGTAACCGAATCCCAAGGGAGCTTATCAAAAATTGACTCCATTTTGAGTCTCGTGAGACGTGATCACCTTGGTAAATGTACGAAAACGAGGCAGTCGTTGCTCGTGACTTAATTTATGAAAGGTCTATCATTTTCGATGTTTCGACTTTTTGATGGCTTCATACAGTGCTTATAATAGCGAGGTTTTCTATAACGAGATAAATCGACGTACGATGGCGAGTACCGAAAATGCAAAAAAAAGATTTCACCTAGAGCAAATGAGATTTGCACCGTTCTCCGTTTTTTACATATTTTCTAGGATGTTTGGTGTGTTTAAGTTTGTTTGTTTGCTTCAAAAGTTCAGAAATTCTCACACTCATTCTAAAGTTCATAATTTTTTTGCGGCCGGGTGACCTAAAAAAATCATCCGGTTTTTTTAGGGTTTTAAGCCAAAGCGTAATCTTTTCAACATTCCGAAAAGAGTTTGAAAATAATTTGATCTCTGTAAATGCTAAAAAAAAGCCAACGAAAATAATTAGGGGTCATTTCTTATCGTTATTACATTATTATTATGCTTGAATCATCATTATTAATGATAAAATCTGTTTTTCGAACATCACCTCGATAATGCGATTTTCAAAATGTAGTTATTGGATTGACAATACAATGCGAAATGTCAAGACTTTTTGTCATATGATCATCAAACATATTGCCATTAGCAAACAAACTATGCTTGATTATTCAAACTCAAAGATATACCTACAAATGTATTTTATTTTTTATGGGAAATGAAATAATGAACCAGCTGTTGTAAGTTGATCTGTTTTTTTAGCCTGATTACTCAATCCAGATATTGCAGCGCTGCGATACTGTATAAAGGTGATACCTTCGGGAATTTCTGATACCTTACCGGACGAAACTTAGTTCAACAAAATTTTATAGTTATCTCCAAATTATTTTAATCACTTTTGTCCGACTTTAAGTTTTGTCCGAATTTTGATCCATTTTGATATAAATATAAGATACGCAAAAAAGACCTTTCATACCTTCCAGATTTGAGGATTTTCTTCCTGAACAATTTTAGGTTATCATCAAAGGTGCCATCAACCGTGTATCAATTCCAGTGTTTTATTACCAGAAGCTCCTTGGCAATGTTGTTACTGTGTTGATCAAAAGCCGAATCCATATATCCAACAAAATCCTTTTGTCCAAAAGACGTCAGATGAGGGATTGAAAGTCTCTAAAGATAAAAAGGTAAATTGTTCAAGTTTCAATCCTTTTGGATCGTTCTTCACTAATGGTTATGACATCATAATGAAGGTTTTTGGCTTATAACTTTTCGTGAGTTGAAATATCAACTCGTCACAGGTTTCCCCATTTTCTATACCCAAATACGTCTTTTTAAAGCTATGAATAAGTATGCTCAGATGGGTGCTAGTGGTGTGCATTTTTATGGTAATTTTGCTGCATACTGTGAATTGAATGCTCTTGCGAGTTATCTAAGGTCCAGAATCACGTGCAAGTGTTTTTAATCACGTGATTCTAGAACGCGCCAAACATCAGAGAGTTAACATCAAAGCCCCTTTTTCAATGTTTGAAATATCAGACGCTAGATGATTATTAGGTTAGTAAGTTGGTTACAGAAATAATTGTTTAGTAAGTAAGAAAGCCCATTTGTTTTCATCGAGACGAGATTTTCCAAATAAAAAGCCGTTAACATTTGTGCGTGATAAAATTCCAAAAAAATATAACAAGTCTTCAATTGTTCTTGTTTTCTTTTGGATTTTTCACATTTATTTACTTTTTAATATTACTTTATTTTGCAGGAATTGTTTGACCAAAAACCGAATACTACCTCAATGAAGGCAACCGTAAAACTACCTGAAAATATCGCAAAATCACCGGTTAACATACTCGTTAATAAAAAGGAACCAAAAGAAATAATGTCCGAAAAAAGCGAGCCGTTAAAAACGACTAGTTCAGACAAAGAAAACAACAAAGCGAACAAATCACAAACAATGCAACAAAAGAAATCACCATGTGAGAATATACCCAACATAAAAAAAACAAAAACACAATGCCAACATTCCGATGGTCATACTTTCGAAGATGAAAACATTCTTGGTGATATTTCGATCGGCCACAACCCGACTGGAGAACTCACTAGAGCTGATCATCATCACCATAGAAACAACAAATCCAGCAGCAAACAGAACCTTAAAATGAGAAAAGTTGTTAATAAAAAGACAGATAACGACGCTGAAAGTCGTCACAGGTATGCCATGGAGTTCCCAAGACACAACTGGCTTTTAGAGCGATTGAAATCGGAGAATAAAATAAATGAAGGTGTCATCAAGATAGAGGAACAAAAACTCCAAGAGAAGGTCAACAAGGAAAAAGCCGTTGAAAAAATGGTAGAGGTAGAACGAAAACAGAAAGAAGAGAAAGTCAAAATGAAAAAGATTGAGGTAACTTTACAAAAACAAAAGGTTTTAAATGCGAATGTTAGACCAAAATCAGATTCTGAAATTGAAGAACAAAGACAATCTGAAGAGCCAATCAGAAGGTGTTATTCGTACGACCCAATGATTTCTAAGAATCAACAAGACATTGGTATCAAGATTTTAAGCGTGGTTTCATTATCAAAAGATGCGCCTGTCCTTAATAGCGGTCAAAGTACCACCATGATTCAACCACAACCACTCGTTTTCAAACCAAAAATTCTCCAAAATGACGAAACAAAAAGTGAGCGAGACAATCGAGTTTTACCATTTCACAACAATGATGACATCATTTGGGAACGAAAAGAAAAGATCAACATTTCAAGCAACGCGGCGGATTCTGCTTTCAAGAAGTGCAATAAACAGGACAATGACGAAAACGGTATTCATGCGTTTCGACATCCAACTAGAAATAAAAGACCAGATTATAACAGCGATGGTGAACCAACAAACGAACTACCAAACGATAACAGAATCAGTGGTGATCATGATGATCATTCTCCACCGCCAAAGACAAATTCACCACAAGTGATCAACATACCAAGTTCAACACCAAACCAGACAGAGTTAAACATTCCCAAGCCGCAGTTATTGTATAGAATGTTAACCAATTGTTCACCGACAACGAATCAAATGGATGAATCTTTAACCACCGAACTAACCAAATGTCCGCAGATACCAGGAGAGTCAGAGGCACAATCAGACATAACTATCCCAGAACCTCAAACATTGACAAACGGATTATTAAATGGATCCGCATCGAAAATAAACGATAATGAAAAACCTACATCTTCAATCAATATCCCAAAACCACAATTTTTAACTAACGAAAAACCAGAAGTATTTGAATCGAGGTTCTCTACTAAAACATCACCGCATACACTTCAGCCAGCTACAGACAAAGAGGAAACACCAGGGGGGATCACGCCAAAAGATATCACAACAGCACCAAATAGCTTCGAATCTAAACAATCAGAAAACAATAAGGAATCAATCATAGTCGAATCCGAACAAACGGTATCTTCGGCATCTTCATCCAAGATCTATCCAAGAATATCACCAGTCAAAACTTACCATCCTTTAAGTAGAGAAACGACCTCTAAAGCATCACTAACAGCTATGGAGAAACAAAAGCATCTAATCTCTTCAACTCTTGATAATCATGACTTAAACCAACATGTAAGAAGACACTCACCGAAATTCATACCCGAAAGATCACCAATTTCAGCTGAGTATGAATCGTTTGAAAAATTGAGATTCGCGTCCGAAAGAATAGCAAACTACCCTGCTCATGTAAACGAACGGACATTAACAAAAAATATATCACACTCCAAAGACCATAATCACTCCTTTAGTGAAGTCGATTTAATGAAATTGGTCTCCAAAATATCACCAGCGAAAGACTATCGACCCGCCATAGCTGGACAATCATTCAAACTTTCGTCAAAACAATCACCGACTACTAACGATTATTTAGTGTTGCGAGATCCTCCAAGGAGAATTGAATATAAATCATTAAGCTCTTTGAAATTCACCGGAAAGTCACGAGACTCGGGTCAGGATCTGAAACAAATACGCGCAGTTCAACTACCCATAAAACCGATTTCACCAGACAGACATTTGACAAATGATACGAGAAAACGTCTTTATGATCAAATCACCAACAGACAACCATTTCATACTCGACAACAACAACAACAACAACAACAATATGTTCAACACCAACAACAACAACATAATACTCAACAACAGCAACAACGACATCGTCAACATCAACAACAACAACAACATCATCAACAACAACAACAACAACAACAACCAATAGATATACCGTCAAAATACCGGTTAACAGAGAAAAGATACCGCCACCAATTTTCATCAATAAACAACGAGCAAATGTCATCTCCGACACTTTCACCAGATAGACCAAGACATAATAGATATTCGTTTATGTCCGATCTCCAGCAAAGACACGATGAGGAGCATGCCGAACGAAAGAGGGTAATATTTACTTTCTTTTATTCCTTATTGGACAAATGTTAGTCGGACAAAAGTGACAAATCTTTTTTGAAAGGGACTAATGTTTGTTCGACTAATGTTTTTATATGCTCTTTTTATCTTTTATTTTATTGGGACGAAAGTGACTAAAAAATGGAGATAAATAAAATTTCGACCGACTAAATCAAAGTCCTTTGGAATTGCCCTATTCCTTCTATCTCAGCTGCAAACACTAGCAAACACACTGCGCTATCGGTTCGTTGTGAGAGCAATTGCACGGCAACCGAGAGGTCGCGGGTTCAATTCCCACTCGATTTCGTTATCTTTGGGAAAAGTGGGAAGTACATTAGTTCAGGATCTGTCGATTCATTAAAAGTAATCTGTATCATATTGTTATATTGTGTTTCTGCTATTGTTCACGCAACTACCTGTTATTGTTATAGATGCCATCACCTCCGGAACCGCCGGTCAAACGAAGGACGCGACACGGTGCCGAATCACAAACCCTTCGATCTCCACCACCTCCTCCTCCTTCCAACATCCATCGATCACCCTCAAACGATCACCAACGATCATATCATCCGCAATCTTCTTCCCATCCACGCTACTTAGCGGAATCCGCCCAACGAGAGAGCGGCATACCGATCAGTAGGTATAGCGAAGCTGAGAGGATAAACCTTAGAGAGTTAATGTATCGGGAAAAACGAAATGAAAAAGAAAGACAGATCATGTTGAATAAACGTTTTACGAATCCTTACAATTTGGAACACGATGGTAATATAGTAGAGGAAAAACGAAATGAGCTCTTATTAAACGATAGGCAGATGTTGATAAATAAGCGTTTAACGAATCCATACGATTTGAAACGCGATCGTGATAATCTAGTAGATGAAAAACGAAAAGGACACTTATTAAACGATATACAGATGTTGATAAATAAGCGTTTAACGAATCCATACGATTTGAAACGCGATCGTGATAATCTAGTAGATGACAAACGAAAAGAACACTTATTAAACGATAGGCAGATGTTGATAAATAAGCGTTTAACGAATCCATACGATTTGGAACGCGATCGTGATAATCTAGTAGATGAAAAACGAAGATTCTTAGAGAAATTCCACCATAAATATCCTCTTCAACAGAAAGCTTATAGTGAAAAATACAAACGGGATTCAAGTCATACTGACCTGGATGCTAACCATCCTTTTGGAGGGATTGCAGATAAAAAGAAAAGCTCGAGAGATCGTTGCAAGTCGTGCCAAGAAGAAGCGCAATTTCTGTGCTCAGGTTGTCGATCCATATGGTACTGCTCCAAAAAGTGTCAGGTAATGAAAGCTATTACCACTCAAGTTTTCCGTAGTAAAGGCTTTTAAACGAGTTTGGAGAACAAAAATTTGTCTCTTTTATTCAATATTTTTAGAGACTTTTTTACTAAATAAAGAACGACGTGGTCTCAATATATCCATTACATAATATTTTTTACGGAAACGGATATTTCCAGCTTTAATGTTAAGAATTCAAAACTAGTTAGAGGCAAACACCCGGTTTTTAGTAGCATGTTCCTGTATGAAAGATTACGTAATGGTCATCATGAATACAGTACTTACTTCCAAATAATAATTTTCAATGGGCTGGGTAGGGTAATTCTCTCTATGTAGTCCAGTGGGAGAAATTTCAATTTTCCCTTACCTTATCGGACAAAAAAATGTTGGACTAATTTTTCGTCGGACATAATTTTCGTCACCCACAAATATTTTTTGTCACTTTTGTCCAAATTCGACATCTTTTTTCCCGATAAGGTATGTAGGGATTTGACATTTCAAACTTTCGTCGAAACAATCACCACTTACTAGCGATTGTCTAGCATTACCCTTATGTAGGGATTTGACACAGACATGTGAATTTATTGCAGACAGACAGATTGATAGACAGACACCGTGCATGGGGATAGGCCCAACTTAAGTTGAGGATGACAGCACCAAAAATAATTATTAACTATTTCCTTTCAGCATGATGACTGGGAAACACACATCCATTCGTGCGTCTAAACAAATCTTATCTAATCCCAGTAGACAAATAACGCCGTCAATCTGAATAACGTACTGACGTTGGAACAACGCTTTTTTGACGTCAAACCAACGTCCCGTGTCTGCTGGGATGAATCACGTCACGTGAATGTTGAACATTCAGACCCTCGGAATAACTTCACATTTGAAAGACCTTTACCTTCAGGATATTGCATTTGCGGACGTATCCAACGTCGTTTTTTAATACTCCTTCACAAATCTTTTTTGTACATATCTTTATTTTTACCATATTTTTATCAAAATATACGAGCTATAGATTTCCACAAATTGATGCACAAAACATGTTTATAATATTCATGATATTCATGACGTAATCTTTTATACGGAAGCACCCAAAATAACCCGGAACTAGTGGCAAAATTTGCCA
>JAUJPO010045430.1:0-16676 GCA_032270745.1 Tiaropsis multicirrata
CTTTTGTAAATTTATAAAAGAAATGCACGCTTTTTAAAACAAATGCATCCAAACCTCGAACAAAGACAGATCCGTCACTTCGTCTCCTCTTTTCACAAACCCTGGTTCCAATAAGGTAAAAGAAGCTATTTTAAAATTTCATTGTATTCATTTCAAGTAGAAACAAGAGCCACAAAAAGGCGGATAAAGACACCACTTGTTAAATTTTTTTACCTTTTTTGAACCCCACGAAACTTCATTTCCCAAAACATTGAAATTCAACAGACGTATGAGTATTTAATGCTTGAAAATTCGATATTCAGGAGGGTTAGCCAAATTTTATCCAAATCTATTGATGAAGTAGGGACAGTCGTTACCTAGCAAGCACCGAACGTTTTTTTTAGCGTCCAAACAACGTCGTTTCAACGTCAGATCGTTATTTGGACGTTGAAACAACGTTGGAATAACGTTATGTGTCTGCTGGATATTGTCAAAAATAAGATTTCAATTTTTGAGAAGTAATGCTACTGTAAATTGTTTTTGTTCTTTTGTGCTAAGAATTCAAAGTAAAAATTACAATACATAGGCATTATTTATCTTAATAGCTAAAACAACTTTTGATAAAAAATAATGATATAATTTGGGCAATATATTATATAACTTAAATATGATACTTGTTTCTCAGTGTGTACCCAGATTTGCTTCTTCACGCTGCTGAAGCTGCAGCCGGTTGCAATTCACTGACTTTACAATTAGCACCTTTTCCAGACGCATGTTCGCACGTTTTCTCATTGCCAAATTGATCGGTCACTAAAACTTGCAGCATGTCAGTATCTGGGAACTCCCAGCTACCGAAAGCGTATAGATCTCGGTCAGGGCCAGCTAACACGGTTGTGATGTCTTGAGGGCCCGCATCTTGACCGTTACTCCATTTCATTTCGTAGGTTCCAAGAAGACGAAAGGTACCTTTCCATTTGTAGACGACATCAATCTTTTTGCGCATCAGATCGATTGTGATTTGTTTGCCAGGTTTCACTTCCACCGCTACTTCAGTGTTGTCCGAGACTTCGACAGCTGTTGTTTCACTACGCTCAGTGCTAAAGGACATCGATGTTGACACCTCAGCCGAGAATTCAGCTTCGGCTTTTTGACCGAAAAGGCTCGTCTCCCAACCAACAGTCGTACCAAGGGTCAAACCCATCTCAAAACCAGATCCAATCGTCAGAGACCTCTCAACAGAGACAGTTGCTGAAAGCGATTTCGTGCACGTGTATTTGGTATTTGATTGAAAGCAAGTAACTGGATGGAAATTCTTAACTCGCTCAGGCTTAGCAGTTGTGGGTTCGGTCTTATCTTCCACCTTGAAAGAAATTGGACGTATTTTCAAGGCTTCTTCTGGAACACCTATATTCTTACAGGTGTAGGATTCACTTTCAGGAGTTTCATCTGTAGCATTCATCGAGCATTCCTTGTAACCTCCAGATGTGCCTTTAGTTTTGATAACAAGGGATGGATTATCAATGAACGAATTTCCATTGTAGGAACCTGTTTGACAGCATTTGATTTCCTCAATACAACCCAATCTTTCGCAGTTATTACGGTACAATCCACTCATGAAATAGCCAGCACTGCACTTTGTCCATCCCTTCCGATCAAGTGAACTCCAAGCATCATGATTGTAGCACTCCCCCCATCGTTCAGCCTGTGATTTAGGTTTACAGCAGTAGAATTCTTCGATGTTGTAAAGTTTTCCCCCGGTTGTAGTGTATAATCCGGACATGAAATATCCAGCTTTGCACGTATGCCATCCTTTGTTGTTAAATCTTTTCCACAGGTTTAATTGATAGCAATCAGCCTCTCCACTCATCGGATGTAACTCTTTTGGAGCTGTTTTACATTCAGCTTTTTCAAGTCGGCCGATTCTTTCATCTCCAGATTTATGAGCATTTCTCCAGACTCCAGTCATAAATAGTCCTGCTTCACATTTTGACCAACCTCCTTGATCAATCGAGGCCCACCAGTTGGTTTCCTGTGTCTTTTGCTCTTGTTCATTGACATATTGCCCTTGCATGTGATTTCTATAGTCCTCATTTGTTCTCCATAAGAGTGATAAACGTCTTAAAACCTGCTTGGCAACATCAATATTGCCAACAACTGAGACAGAGTAAGCGTTTTCCCCTCCACAACACGATTGAGCACTATAACATCCTGTATATGAGCGGCATCTGGTTCGGCATTCGGTATCGTTAACCAATCGTCCCTTAGGATATACATTACCACAGAGACATTTTGAACCTTTGGTAGCTGCCAGGATGTAGCCACGATCTTGACATATTCGTTGACATCTAGCATTCGAGCTTTCACCACCCATATTGGTCTCCTTTGCAGAACCAGGAAATCCACTGAAGCACCCTTCAACTTTATACGATTCAATCGTCTTCTTAGCTAAATCTTCTTCAACCTCGATCTCATTAATGACGGCTTTGGTGTCATTACTGACGGCTTTGGTGTCATAACTGACGGCTTTGGTGTCATTACTGACGGCTTTGGTGTCATTACTGACGGCTATGGTTGTTGCAACCATGAGAAGAAGCAAGAAAATGATTGAAGTCAGCTTCGACATCCTGGAAGAAAATAAAAGGATAGAGGTGAGATACTCCTGTGTGACAGGTCTCTTTGTGCTTTAGACACAAGAGCGCCCCCTGTCATCCCTCAATTCACGCAACAACCTAATAAAATAGATAGCCAGTAACTTATTGAAACCATCCGTGTAAATAAAATTTTGCGTACATTTTTTTAGGATTGGCTATTGATCAGTGAAAATTTGCTTCATTTCAAGTCAAAATTTTAGGCTTAAAAAACGTTATAATAGTTGTATGGTCACAACGAACGCAACTTTTCTTTTGCTGCGTAAGAAGCGTGGAAAAGTGCAATAGTGTTAAGGGCTCTGACTATAGCGAATTTTTCATATTTTTCATGTATCAAAGTACAAAATCTTTCCCAAATTTTTTAAATAGTTCAACTAGATGTGGACACTTTAGAAAGAATTTGAAGAAAAAATATTTTTTCCTCGTCCAGATTAAGCCTTTCTTGTAAATTGGGGAGGTTAAAGTTTTTTCGAAGTCTTTTTAAAGTCCATAACGTCGTTATTGTAATTAAAATCTTAATTACTCATGAAGGAATTCGTGAAAAAAGATTCTGTAATAAGCAGATTTTTGCTAAATTTCTCAAAGGACCTATAGCCAAAATCTCATCTTTAAATTTGAAAATTGATTTTGGACTATGGTCAGAGCCCTTAAATGAACACAAATTCAAATCATTTGTCGTTGATGGAAATCTAAACGACATTTCTTCTCTTTGAAAAGAAGAAGCCGTCTCTTCACTTCCATCACCAAAACAAAAGGAAGTCATCAACTCGAATGCCCTCTACTACCTTTGTTGGGATATGCTTTCCATAATTCTTTTCCCGAGAATAAACTTCCGCGAATGAACCTTTTTTAAATATTTCGCGGAATAAACATGTGCGAATTTGACCATAACTCGTGAAAATCTGCCGGCGAAATTTTCTTGGAATAAAATAAATGAACACAGCGAACTTTCGTTTGTCGTTGATAGAAACAAAGAAAAGGATCTTCTCTTGAAAGAAAAAAGCCCTCTTTTCATTTCTATCACCAAAAAAATCAAATACGATTTTTCTTTCAATTTGATTTCTTTCAAAAGTTTATATATCGGAAAAAATCGGATTATCGGATTTTTTACCTGTAAATTACTAAATGAACACAACTTCGTTTGTCGTTGATAGAAAAGAAATCTATAGACACCTTCTTCGTTTACAAATCTTTCTTTTTACTTCTATCACCAAAAGATTGAATTGCTTGTGATTTTGTTTCAATTTGTCTGAATTTGAAAAAACTCTATGACCTATATTTCTTTTGTTTTGGATGCATTTTAGTCCAAAAATACCGTCAACGGGTGATACATTGCATTACTCTGCCATACCTTTCACTCACTTTATTTCTTTGTTATGTTTTGTTATTCTAATGAAAACATGTTGAACAATCATAAAAAAATCAACAGAACGTGTTTATACACGGCTTTTTTGTTTTGGTTGCATTTAGCAATTTCAAAATTGGTTTTTACTTTGAAGCTTATATTGCTATTCGGTAAAATACACAGTGAAAAGTATATGGCAGAGTAATGCAATGTATCAATAAGACTCTTTTGTGATTAATGCAAATTAAATGAACGCAACTTAAAATCGTTTGTCGTTGATAGAAGCCTTTAAAGAAGCCACTTTTTCACTTATATCGCCAAAACAAATGAAGTTGCTTGTGATTTTTCTTGGGAAAGACTCTGAAATGTTTACGACAAACGATTTGAAGTTGTGTCCATTTGGTTTCAAATCATTTGTCGTTGATAGAAATAAAAAGAAGAAGTATTTTCGCTTAAAAGAAAGAACTCATTTCTACATTTCTATCACCGAGCAAATTGCTCATGATTTCTCTTTCGATATGATATAATGTTATATTTTATGTTGAATGCAAACTAAACGAACACAACGATTTGAAGTTGTGTCCATTTGGTTTCAAATCATTTGTCGCTGATAGAAATAAAAAAGTATTTTCGCTTAAAAGGAAGAACTCATCTCTACATTTCTATCACTAAACAAATTGCTCATTTCATTTTTACATTTATTGTTTTGACCCAAACATCTCATTTTTTGAAAAAATCCTAAAATACATTGCTTTTTTTGGTCGACGATCGACAAAACCGGTCACAGCCAACATTTTGCTTGCCTGGAGAAAATTGAACAGAAAGAATAACTTGCAATCAATGAATATGCCCGTGTCAACAGCTTAATTGCAATCGAGTTGCACAATTGACATATTCAGATGATTTTTTAGAAAATAATATTTAGTTGACTGTTTACGAACGTTTTTGCTTTGTTTGTAATAATTTCGACATGATGACTCATTAAAAAGGAAACATATTAATCATAATCAATAATCCGGAACGATTTTAGGGTCAGGATAATTTCCGAATTGCGTTTTATTGTAAACTAAACGAACAGCAACTTCAAATCGTTTGTCGTTGATAGAAATAATTAAAGAAAGTATTTCCCATTGAAAAGAAAGAAGCCATCTTTTTACTTCTATCACCAAAACAAATAAAATTGCTTGTGATTTTTCTTGGGAAAGACTCTGGAATGTTTATGTTCAGAACTTCAAATTATTTGTCGCTGATAGAAATACCAAGAAGAAGTTTTTTTCGCTTATAAGGAAAAACTCTCATCTCTGCATTTCTATCACCAAACAAATTGCTCATAATTTCTCTTTCGATATGATATAATCTTATATTTTATGTTGGATTTTCCAACTTTCAAATAAATGAACACAATTTCAAATCGTCTGCCGTTGATAGAAATATCAAGAAACAAGTCTCTTCGCTAAAAGGAAGAACTCATCTCTACATTTCTATCACCAAACAAATTGCTGACATTTCTCTTATAATAGAATGTTTTCTGCAAAAGGAATAGAAATTAAAAATGAACGCAGTCACAACTGTATCTGAATCGTGTGTTGTTGATAGAAAAACCAATAAGAAGTTTCTTCACTTTAAAGGGAGAACTCATCTCTGCATTTTCCAACTTCAAAATAAATGAACGCAGTCACAATTTTTAGTCGTTTGTTGGTGATAGAAACGATGAAAGTAGGATTATCTTTTCAAAAGAAGATCTGTTTCTTCATTTCTATCACAAAACATCTTTACCATGACTTTAGATCCAAGCACAAAACAATTCAGTGCAACAATTGAATATGAATATTCAACATTCAATATTCACAATAGACAATTTAAAGCTTCCCCCGAAGGGCAACAATTTTCGTGCGACCAGCAGTTATGAAAATAACCTGGTCATTAGCATTTATAAAAAATTTATAAATATTTTTTCTTTCACTTTTCAAACAAACAAGATTCTACTTTGCCAATCGACTAAAAAGTTACCAGCCCTTCTTTCTTGCCGTGAAAAGAAATCCAAATGAACAGGACTTGACTATACATCTTCCAACTAAGGTGTATTTTCAATGGAATATTTCAAAATTCTCTCTTATCGTGTACAAATAAGACTAATCAAACACACATGAAATGAAGAGGCTTTCGTTCTCAGTCCTATTTGAAAACTGCAGATAAACTCTATGATTTATTGTTTTTTTTGGATACATTTCAGTCCAAAAACATATAGAGTCAATAAATGAAATATTAATATATAAATATATAAATATATAATTCTTTTAACAAGAAACTTTAGAGGAAGAAATTTTCGCGAGGTGGAAAAATCGCAAATTTACAAAAACATTTAAAAATTTCAGAAATTCTCACACCCATTCTAAGGTTCATTATTTTTTGCGGCCGGTTGACCTAAAATAATTTCTCACCCGGCCGATAACGCGGAAATGAGCTCTTTTTTAGGGTTGACCTTACATAAGAATTTTAAAAATCAATTTTAAACGTGTTCTACTAGTATATTTGAATAAAAATCACATTCACTTGGATATCAAAAATTGGGTTGTAGATTCGATCCCACTACTACAGTGGTGTAATGTAATGTCTTACATTCTGGGAAAAAAAACAAAAGAAGTTCAAACCAGATCATTAAAATGTTACCATTTCATTACATTCTTTAGTACCGTCCTGCTTGCTTCCTTCAATTATTCAAAAAGAATAATAATTTTCTTTTTTTTATTGAACTTTATATTTTAGCTATTTTAATTTGACGTCAAATAATTTTTCAACTGGAAATTGACGTCAATTGTTTTGATTTATTTTTTATTCGATACTTAAAAGTCCAATAAGCAACTTTTAGGTTAATCTTGATCTTGAAAATACCATTTTTGCTATACACAGGGAACTTTAGAAACCCAAACACTTATGAAGTTCTTAAATTAAATGTGTATCGGTGTACATAAAAAGTTAACCCTTTAAGTGCCAATGTCGGCTATAGTCGACATGGGCTATACAGGAGGGAGAAGCCCTCCTGCCTTTTCTATTTTCAACTTGAAATCTTGATTTTTGGCCTGAGTTGACGGAAATAGAAAATTTACTATAATATATTTCACTAAGATTGCACGGAGGCAGTCCCGGCACGCCATAAACTGAAAAAAACTATTATAATATTCCTAAAAAAATAAAATAAAATGCGCATTCAGTTGCAACACAAAAGATTTCGAAATTTGTTTTTTTGGAAGAGATTTTGACCTTGAAAGTAAAAAATTTGCCAAATGTTCACTTTTTTGAGATTTTGACCGTAATACAAAAAACTTGGTTTAGTTAAACTAGATTCTGTCCTCTATCTAATAGAATTGAAAAAAAGATTGATTTGAAGCCGCTCCACTGGGCAGTTTGACGTCAAGTAAGTCAGGGTCGCGCAGCTATCCAACCAGCTATGAATCAACCTCTAATTCTTTTTGGCTTAGGAGATATTGACGCTTAAAGTTTCTAGCTCATTTTAACAAAAAAATACCCGAAAAAAGGGCTCGGCACGGAAAGGGTTAAAATCCCCAAATCACTATTTCCTTGAACAATCAAAAATATTAAAAGGTCGCTTATGCCCCTCATATGATATAAAGTATGTAAATTTAATGAAATTTGTTAAACACTAATTTTAATTGTTCGGTCGGTCGGTTATAAAGACTGGAAAACACCTTTTTCGCTTGAAAAGTAAAACAAAGCGCATATGATGTTATAATTGGAAAGAAACTTTCTGCTTTTGATTAAATGAACACAACTAGGGCCGCAGCCTTAAAATCGTACGTTTAAGTTTGTCGATCCAGTAATAGACATATTGGATCACGTCTGTTGGTGATAGGAGTTAGAAACAAACTATTTCTTATCACCAAACATCTTTGCCATTACTTTATAATATATCTAAGCAGAAGAAAATTCAGCTTGACAATAATTGCTGAATTTCATATATACCTGCATATATCACCAAACAAATTATTCATAGTTTCTCATCTAAATTTCTTATTATTATTCATTAAAATAACTTTAAATGAACGCAACCACGACTTTAAATCGTCTGCTGTTGGTGATTTTTCAAAGAAAGAAGCCATCACTTTTCATTTCTATCACCAAAAATTATTTGCCATGACTTTATAAACAATTGCAATAGTGCTAGATAACCAGATAAGAAGCTCCGCATTCTATAAGTTCAACATTATTTTTTGGCAAAATCGCGAAAGTAAGTTCCCGCGAAAAACGCTGAACGTATGAAAGGCATAAAAAGTGTCCTAATCATGGAAAAAAGTTTTGGAATTGACTTTTTTGTGAAAGTTAATTCTTCGAAATATAGTCAAATGGTCCATTCGCGAAAGTTTCGCGATTTCGCGATTTTTTCTCCTTGCGAAAGTTTCTTCCTTTAAAGTAACATTTTTTTTATAAGAACCATGCAATCTAGGATCAGCCTTAGCTGTTCTTTTGTTTTTTGTTTTGTCTTTGTTTTTTTTTAAGAAAAGTTTTATTGTTTTTACATAAAGATAAAAACATGTACTTTTATAGCCTCAGTACTATTCCTAAAATATTCTTATTTTTTGCAATTTGTCAGCCTCATTGTTCTTATAAAATTGTTTTTATAAAAGAAAGAATTTTTTTAATTAGAACGTTTTGTCTAAAAGGAAGCTGCATTATTTTGCTGAAATTTAGTTTTCGGCAGTCCGAAAATATCTGAGACCGATAAATAAAATGAAAAGTGAAAGATAGTTATATGGTCCTAAATTCTCTTCAATGGGATCACAAGATAAAAAAAAACAATATTGCAGACCACTAATCATGAAATAAACGGAAAGAAACTGATTAATACAGAGGCGTACATAGTTGGTCTGTCTGTTCCCGTTTGCAATATCTAGTTTTACAGGGTGAGGTACTTGACGCACCCCCAGCACTTTTCCCACTGAAACTTTTAATGGAAATAATCATCTACAAAACCAGAGTATAGACGAAAGGGAGAAAAGTAAAAACAAAAGAAAATTAAAGAAAAAGATTCATTCCATTATTGAAGATACGATCAATATTTAACCCTGGCGTAACCTGCCATTTCGATCCAAAACATGGCACAGACTATAGTACCAAAATAAAAAAAATCAGAGTAAAAGTTTTATTTTAGCCCTCGCAGTTAGCTAATAACACAGTATCAAAGCTATAGGCCCACTACATAATCTGAAGCTAATTCTACTTACCAAGTTTTCATATTTCTTCCATGCCCGCTGAGTGATGGTTTTTTTTAATTTTTCATTGATGTGATCGATCTATGCGCATTCTTTGCTCTTCATATTTTTGACGTCAAATAAATGTCAATAACTGACGTCACAAAGTGGCACATGACACGCATGCTAATTGTTTTCTATTCAAAATGGCGGACGAGTTTTCGAATTAATCACATAAAAAAAAACTTTTACGATGTAATAAAAATCAGGTTACCTTTTCAAATTGCAACTACACATTTTCGATGTCAAAAGAAATATTTTTTGTTCACTTTTGAAACTCGTACTTTTAATCAATCCCCCATATTTTCATGATTAGAAAAGGTACAAACTTGAACGTATGTTTCAAAGATATTAGATTTGAAGTTACTGCAAAAAGTCTAGGGGTACCTATTTTTTAATCACTCTTGTAATTCTCTTTTTGTTATTTTTAGGGTACGTTTTCATTGAGTATCGCCCTACTCGGCGAATGTGCATCGAAATGCAGTGCATACGCAAAAGCTCTTCACTACAAAGAAGAAGAATTCAAACAGGGTGTCACCACTGAAGTTCTTGAATCGCTTATCAGGTATTTTTTTAAGCAATTTTAAATGTTCAGGGTCCGAATCCACAATTCCATCTGGATATTATGTGACCCTGACTGAGACCTTGGATAATAAGCGACGCGAGAGGTGACTTCGCTACGGTGATTGATTTAGGTGGAGCTCGAACCAATAACCTTCCGATTTAAAAGCCAGCGCCATACCACTTCGACCACCACTTCCCAAATAAAACGTATAATTAAAATTGCATTGCTTCTATCTATTTGTGATATCCATTACGTAATCTTTATATTTTGGGATGTTTCCGTATGAAAAATTCTGTTTCGGATAATGGATCTATTAGAAGGTTATCTTGGTATTTTTTGTTTTGTTAATTTTAAATGTGACTATTCACTGAAATTTTCTCTTAAAATGACAGGATTCCCAGTGGTTGGGAAAACCTTGAAATTGTACTGTTTTTGAAAAAGTCAGAAATTCCTTTTTCTAAAATGCTTAAAAGGTTTCAACTAATCTAAAAATCGCTATTTTCCAAAAATTTCAATTTGTTTAGCATTAACAACAAACTACAAAATCCTGAAGCTGCAAACGGCGTTCTGATGTACGCAAAAGGAAATTCTAAAGTCGACTATGTAAGTATGTTTGAATTACGCCACAAAACAAAATTGACAACAGATAATTTGCAAATTCAGTTCAAAACTAGAATCTGTCAGCTAAGAAACTTAAAAAGTTTGTACAGTAATTCCTTAGATAAATTCATGATAAAGTTATAAAGTTAAGATTACATCATTTTTTCTAACGGAAACGCCAGAAAATCCGTGTTTCTAGGCCGTTTCCGTTAGGAAAAAGACGCAATGCTAACTTACGGATATTCTGAAATAATACTGCTCCACCATTGGGCTATTCCATCCAGCCTTTAGACTAATAAATATAAGAATTTAAAAACAGAAGCTGCATCCAATGTGGTTAGCAACATGTTCAACTGTGTCTGATAACAAGTTAAAGCTCACTGAGATCATGTTGAGTTCTTTAACAGGAAAATAGAAATCAAGCACTCCATGCTAGGATGACTATATTTTAGCTTTTGTTTCCTAACAACGTCAAGTTTGTCATCTTTTAAATGGTGCTACCCTGATTGATGAGACCGAAGCGTCTAAACTTAAAAAAAACATCACAAAATGAAATTAAAGCAGATTCTGTTACTTACCAACTTTTTTACTAAAAACGTATAGAAGAGCTGACCTGTTTGTAATCATATCATCTTCTTTTTTATCTCACAGAAAGTACAACAAAGATGGTACGAGAAATTACACGAATGGGAGAACGCTTTGAATGCGTACGATAAGAAACATGCTACACATCCTGACGATCATGAGATCTTGTTAGGTCGCATGAGGTGTTTAGAAGCTCTCGGAAAATGGTGAGAATATTTGTTTTTTTATTCCAACTTTTATTTAGTTTGATTTCCTTGTTCAGCCCATTTTCCCAACTATGGACACTCTAGGTAGCATCGCGTCAGCCGTTGACAACCTTTGATGTTGATGAATAAAAGGTTCTACTGAATGAAAAATTGACAAAAAATACTATTTGTATATGATAACAGGAGGCTGTACAGCACGCCTTAGCTATAGCATCGCGTCGGCCGTTAACAACCTTAAATGTTGATGAATAAAGGGTTCTACTGAATGAAAAATTGGCAAAAAATACTATTTGTATGATGATCATGCTTTATTATATCAGGGGTGAACTACACAATTTGGCATGCGAGAAGTGGTCAGCCGTCAGCGATGACGTTCGACATAAGATGGCGAGGACCGCCGCGTCTGCTGCATGGGGTTTAGGTAAGCTTTTTTTTATTATATTTATCAGGATAAGTGGTAGTACTATAAAAAACATTTTTCCTCCAAATTTCTTGTTTGATTACCGTTTACCTGGTTTAAGTGGTTTGGAACTCACCATCATAGAGATGAAAATGGTATCTTTTTAGTGGTCGAAGAGACTGACTCAACCATACAGTATATTGCTTTTTTTATGAATCATATTTGTTACGTTACATTTTATACGGAAACATCCCTGAAAAGCCGGGCGTATGTCACTAGCTTTTAATATTTAACAATAAAAATTATTATAGCGGCAAACATCCGGCAAACATCCGGCTTTTAGGGGGGTTTCCGTAGAAAAGATTAGGCCAGGAATAATATTTGTTTAGGTGAATGGCTTGGCATGGAAGAGTACACCATCATGATTCAAAGAGACACCTTCGAAGGAGCCTTCTTCAGAGCTGTTTTGCAAATCCATAAAAATCAATTTGTGAGGGCGCAAAGTGTAAGGCTACCATCGATTTCATCCCTGTATATGTTCTTGCAAAAAGAAATGTTAGAGCTGTTGACTCTTAACATTGTCATTTTATTATCGCGCTTAGAGAAGTAATTCCGTTTGTGGGAAAGGTGTATGGCCCACTCTATTTTATGTTAGCTATCTATATGATCAGCAGTTAACGAAGCAGTAATCTTTGTAATGCCATTATTGTAGTAAGAAAGTATAGCCATCTGGTGACTTGCCGGCTGAACTGGGAGTCCATTCTCTTTTCGAATTACACTATAACCAGGGAGTTCAAATTATGAGGTAGAGTGCCAAACCTACCTCCTCTCAGCTCCCATTTACTAGCCGCCTAGATCAGATTGCCAAATATATACCCTACGCTAATTAGGCCTGACCAGGGGATTGAACCTCCAATCCTAACATTGCGAGACGAGTGTTCTACTGGCTTAGCTAACCACCCTTATCTTAAACGTACTGTAACATCATCTTATTCTGTTTCTCTGTTTCAGTGCATCGATAATGCTCGTGATATGTTGGACACTGAATTAACTGCTATGGTTGGAGAATCCTATAATAGAGCTTACAACGTGTGTATAAATTTATTCTTGTGTCTTTTTGTGTCCTCTAGCTTTTCAATCTATAATGGTGTCTCATTTGTTAATGTCGGTCATAAGGTTGTAGACTGTTTTTAAGTTGCAGAAAATCACCAAAAACACAATATAACTCCCCTCTTAACCCCACTCAATGCTTTTGAAAGTGGTCTGTTGTTGGTATCTGGTAGCAAATAGCTAACCTTCCTTACATTAATAAAACCGCTATTAACGTTTTTAGAAAGATTTTCGCCTAAAATGTTATCGAAGCTAGTCTTGAAAACTACCACCAAGCTTGATCTTGAAATGTCCTATATATTTGATAGCATTGTCTATTTGAATCTTTTTTATCAGATAGTGCTGAATAATTTTAGAATAATTATTTTTACTTCAATATTACTCAAGGCTATGGTCAACGTACAAATGCTATCTGAACTTGAAGAAGTCATTCAATACAAGCTGGTCTCTGACCGCCGCGAAGCCATCAAATCGGCCTGGTGGAACCGGTTACAGGGTTGCCAAGCTAACGTCGAAGAATGGCATCGCATTTTGCAAGTTCATTCGCTTGTTTTAACGCCTCAAGATGACATGAAAACGTGGCTGAAATATGCGAGTCTCTGTCGAAAGTCCGGCCAGTTGGTAAGTGGTCGACTTCTTATTCTTGTAAGCTTTTCTAAGTGAATCTGTATATCAGAAGTATTAAACGAAGTAGTGAGTTTAAAAACAAACTACGACATTTTTTACAGTACTAAATTCTCCTTTTTGTTGAGCAGCACTCTTAATATTTTGTTTTTATAAATATTGCTACTAATATGTTAAGAAGCAAAATGAATTTATTTTTCAATTTAAAAGTTATCATGTTAACTTACTTTATATTCCTTTAATATACCTGTGAGTTTTTCAATCTTAAGATTAAAAAAACCTTGAAATATTTGAAAATCTGATTTTAGCGCTGAGATCCCAGATCCCGAACTTACACTTTTTTTAGGGAAGCTTTCGCCTTTTTAGGTCTCTGCTTGTCTGCCTGTCTATATGGGTCGCAAATCCAAGTGTTACCTTTCATGCGGCATTTTTTCATTCTTAGGGTTTGTCTCAACAAACACTGGTGACGTTGCTGGAAGCGGATCCATATTTGAATCCCGATAAACCGATTCCATCCACGTATCCGATGGTCACTTTCGCTTTCATGAAGCACATGTGGAAATCGGGACAACGTGTAAGTTGAGGAACTTTTTCTTTTTGGTCCTAGTTGATTTCTACCGCGTATGCAACTTAGAAATTGCACAGGTGGGATTAGACTTAATCCTTACACTCTGAAAGATTTCCACAATTTTCTTTACAGAAAATCAAAGCTTCAAATGAGTGTGCAGGCCTTATAGCACGAGATATAAACAAGCAAAATCTTGCCAACGTTGGTTAAAAGAATTCGGTTTTTACGCCTTAAAATAAAGTGGCCTCGAGATATAGCCAAAAAACGGCACCCTCGCAATGTATGCACACCTCAAATTGTCGGACTATGGTGCCGTTAGAATATTTGAGTTGTTTCAATGTTAGACTTCTTCTTTCAGCGCTAGTGACGCATTCAGTGTCCCTTCATATAAGAATTCTGGTCTCCGTGGTCACACAAGTGTCACGATCAGTCTCCAAGCTTACCACGGAGACCAGAATTTCTAAATTAAGGGGTTATGTGTGTAGTGTGTATAAGTTAAATAAGCTATTAAGTAGACTTAGAGACTGAGCGTGACACTTGTGCGACCACGGAGACCAGATGAAAGAAAAAGTCCAGTCTGACTATTTGAGGTGTGCATACATTGCGAGGGTGCCTAAACAACTGGACCGTTAAAACTAGGTTAAGGCGGATTACAGTCAGAGCATGAATAACATTCTAACTAACCAAAGATGGTGCAATTTCTAAGTATCCCTGATATTGTTGGGAATAAATGACTGAATAAAAGTTTTTTCATCATTTTCATTATATCCACCCATAAATTCGATCTAATGGGGACACGAATTTAGATATTTAGGAAAGCGTATGTTATCTGTAGACTGGAGTCGTTTATGACGTAATCTTATTCGATACTGCAAAATTTTTATCAATCGGGGTAGTTTGTCTTCAAGTCAATAATTTTCCTTTGCGCATCTCGACTCTTTACTTACTATTTGTTATTATTCTAGTTGTCTAGATGCTAGACTATGCTTATTACAGTTTTTTTCTCCATTTTTTATTTACTACAGCAAGAAGCATTTAAGCACTTGCAATATTTCGTTCGCACCACTCTTCTTCCACAAGTATTACAAAGTCCCTCTGGTGAGCTTGATGCAGAATCTGAAAGGAAAATGAATGATACCATCAGCCTCTTGGCTAAGTAAGCAAATACTTTCATATACCTTATCGGACAAAATTTAGTCGGATTAAATTTTGGTCGGTCAAAATTATTTGCCGGACAACATTTTAGTTACCTCCAAATTTTTAATCACTTTTGTTCGACTACTGCTGACACTTTGGTTAAACAGTCAAAAATAGACAAGTTTAAAATCAACCAAAAATTTTAGTCACATGCAAAGAATTTCTGTCACTTTTGTCCGACGTAGTTTTGTCGGATAAGGTATCTTAACAATTTTAAAAATATAGTTTTGAATTTTCTTAAAGTATAGATAAGACAATGTCTTAGTGAAGATGTGTCTTTCATAACACCGATTAGTCTCGTATCCACACTATTAGTAAAAGTAAAAGCTGTTCAATGAGGTGCCGGATTCCGGTCTAGGTTTTCCGAGTTGATTATTCTAGCCGATACTGATTTTTCTTCCAAAATAGCAATACCGTGGAGACTCTTTCCGTCCCCGTAACTTTTTATTTTGACATCATTCATTGCTAAGTGACAAAAAAACAACATAAATAAAATAATCATGACCGGGAGAATGATAAGATATAAGTAGGACTAAAGTTGGTATCCACTCAGCGCACGCAGTTCTCGCCTTTTAGTTTTCTCTGTTCTGATTGGTCTCAAAGATAACATTATGTCAGTTTGTTACGTAATGTTATCTCCAAGACCAATAAGAACAGAGAAACATGAAAAGTGCGCGCTGCCCTCGCTAAGTTACAGACGGTACTGTGCGCAAAGTGGGACAAAAGCTGGATCGGTTGGTACAGGTAAAGTTGACCCATGACATGAAAGCGGATTTGTGGACAGCTGTCGGGCATGGTAGACCACTCTAATGAATTGTTGTTTTTTTCAAATTTAGATGTCATATGAAGCTTGGCGAATGGATGACAATAACAGAAGGAGTCAATTCAAATACCATCCCTCAAATATTACAATATCACGCCACTGCGACTAAATATGCTGACAAAAGCTATAAGGTACAGTTAAACTCTTGTAATTCGAATTCCCAGGGCACCAGAAAATTATTATTGGCATTAGTGTTGTTTAATTACTTAATCAACCCACCAAAGTCGGTTCTGAAGTTGTTTGTTAACAAACCTTTTGAATGTTGTCATCATTT
The DNA here is from genome assembly GCA_032270745.1 of Tiaropsis multicirrata. Classification (NCBI taxonomy): domain Eukaryota; kingdom Metazoa; phylum Cnidaria; class Hydrozoa; order Leptothecata; family Tiaropsidae; genus Tiaropsis; species Tiaropsis multicirrata. Next base: position 16,192 of record JAUJPO010045430.1, read on the forward strand.
CTGTATTTTTCGTGCTTGAAATAATACGCCCCCTAGCTCATTTTGTAAAAAAAGCAGTCTGTTTTTAATTAATGTAGGTTAAGCAAATATTTTCGAATTTCTCCATTTCTAATCTAACAGGCATGGCATTCGTGGGCGTTGATGAATTACGAGAGCGTGTTATATTACAAGAACAGTGACACACCCATCGCCCCGCCCACGCCAGTGGTTTCCACACCTCCTGGATCGCCAAGAAAACCTCAGGTTTGTTTTGAGTTTGAGGAACCCTTTCATTAGAGGCATTTCAATCAAGTTTTCCGTAGTAAAGTTTCTTAACCTTTACCACGCCTTGATTTTAGGTGTTTTACCCCACGCGCGCCTTAACTATTTGGTAAAAATGAACTTTCCAGTAAAACAGTCATAACTTTTGATTCGCTTGAGCAAATAAAAAAAGTAAACCCATTTTGAAAATCTCAACTCTTCTACTTTCAGGTAATGCAAAACTA
>JAUJPO010045441.1:0-16669 GCA_032270745.1 Tiaropsis multicirrata
TCGATTAAGAATTAGTCAAACTCTTTGTAAACTCTTACTACTTTATCGTAACTTAATCGAATTCACACAATTTTTTTAATTTTCTTTAAAGTTTGAGTAACCATTCAATTCAAAATTAATCAAACTTTGGTTTGAAACATTTAAATCACACACATATTAATATAATGGATACTATCAGACAGATTTACTATTTCTTCTCTTCATCACCAGCAAATTGGTGAAAGATTTTGCTTATTCAAATCAGTACAGTGTTCACTCTATTTTTTATAAGACTATTATAGTGTTTAAGATGTACTCTTTGAGCTATGAGAGGAAATATTTGACCACATCTTTGTGGCTCTTGTTTGACCCTTAATACAACAAACGACGAATGTGTAAGTTCTAGTATCATCGCATGTAAACACTTTGATAAAAACTACTTAAGTAAAGAGAAAGAAGCAAAATCATTGTGAAAATTATTAATTAGTTTAAAAAAGACTCTTTACGAAATCTCATGTCCTACTTTTAAAAAGTTGACTGGGTAAAAACGATAAAATTTACAAAGCCTGACATTATACTACAAGCTTGGAACGAATGAACATTCGAATTTTAAGCACCAGCATCCGATCGTTAGATCAAAAACAAAATAGATCGAGAGAGAATGACTAAATTCAAACAACCTCAAAGAGAGATTGGTAGATGAATTTTTTAACCAAATGATGGACGAGAAAAGACACAGGATTGTGAAAAAGAAGAATAAAGCCAATCAAATTTCTTTAAAAGCTGTAACAATTTTTCAAAGCGTCCCAAGGTTGTTATGAGTGAATTCGTTGTTAGTTTGTTAAAATATACTATCCAAGCCATACTTTAAACCAAAGTCTTTCATTTTATTCAAAAGTTTCGTATACAGAATTTCAATAATGAAATTTTTGCTTTCTATAAGTCACTGCAAAATTTTTACGAAACTGATTCGAGATCGTACAGTAGATCTTAAAAAATGCCTCTTCAATTCCATTCCTTTGATTATCTTTAAATAACATTGCTGTGGTCCAATTTTCGCCGATAAAAAGCCAACAAATACCCAAAGAATGTAGATAGTTATGGCGGTGTATTTTGTGTCATGAAAACAATTTCTATCAGTTTCTGAAGTGTGGACGTGGTGGAGGTCCTTGGCCCCCGTGTGGCGGGCGGGCGTTGATACCCATTAAAGGTCCAGGACCCATATTCGGTCGTGGTCCTCGCATATTAGGACCTGGTCCACCCCTCATATTGGGTCTGATAGGTGGACCACCAGGCCCTCCAGGGCCGTTAGGTCGTTGTGAAGGGGGTCCTCCACTCATAGGTCCTCCCGGTCGTTTATTTGGATTTGACGCTCCTGGTGGCCCATTTGGACCGGGAGGACCGTTCATTGGTCCACCAGGGCCAGGGGGTCGCATACCTGGAGGCATTGGAGGCATCATACCTTGAAAGAGATGGAATGAACGAACGAATGAATAAATAATTGAGATATTGAACGAATATGATAAAATAGGACGATCATATTGAATCATGATAACCAGGAATCGAAAAATGAGCTTTACAACTTCGTTACTAAGTTTCAAAACTATATCTAAAATAGTGAATAATGGTTATTGCATCTTTATTATATTTGATAGGATAAGAAGGATAAGAAGAACGAAGCAGCCAATTAACAGAATGTATGGCATAGATAATTGAGTAGGTAGGGCAATAATTTTGATAGACCAAAGTCCAAACGTATACTAAAAGTCGACTAACTTCATGGTATGTTTTTACGAAACACCTCGAAGGATTTGGATGCTCGCCCTCGTTTTCGCGTTGGAAAATAAAACTTAAACATCATGAATAGAGATACTAAATTCAAGGTGGTACTGTACACGAGAGTGGATTAACAGGCAATACATTTAAATCAGTACCAAAAGACAGGGACATAGAGTAGTCAATACTCCGTTTTTTAGATAGAAATTATGCCAAGTTCATGAAGTAATAAGATGTTTCACCTCGCAAAATAAAGTTTACGCAAGATCAATCCATCCACTTTTAAAACTGGCTTATTGTTCATAGTAAGAGCACTAACCTGGAGGCATGGGCGGCATACCAGCAAATGGCATTGGTGGCATCCCAGGCATACCGGGCATACCGGGCATTCCCGGTGGCATCATACCAGGTGGCATCATTCCCGGAGGCATCATACCGGGCATGTTTTTGGTTGATTTCTCTGCTTGTTTGACTGAAAGTAGAGTAGTAATAAGACTTAAAGAAACCTTTCTAGTTTATTCATAGTTAAGAATTAATGGAAGCCATTAAATTATACTACAAATTCCGCACAGTGTAGAATTAGCGTAATAAATCAGAGAAAATTAAAGGTAGTAAAAATCCAAGGCAGTTGACCCTTTTCGAGAAAGACCTCTAAAAAAATTCGTACTTGTTTGATCAATCAATGCCTGAGCTTGGTCTTCCATCCATTTTGCGTAATAAAATTTGACATTGTCTTTGTGTTTGCGCCCATTGTTATGTGTTTTCCGGACTGAAGGCTTTGGAGAAGAAATAAGAGATAAATAAGCTACTAAACACTTTCCTACAGGTGTAAGCTTTAAATTTGTATTATAGGTAAAACTGGTTAGGTCAATATGAGTCAAATGCGCTCTTTTGATTGGTTCTCAAGCGGTCAATATAATACGGTATAGACCACTTCAAGGAAATGGCTACACTCACAAATATTTTCGATGATAGAAATTGTTTCATTGAAATATTTCGTCGGTTTGAACACGATTTCAAAAAAAAACGATAGGAGTTCTTTTACGGAAAAAACATCGTCTATAACAGGAGATACTAAAATCTTGTTTGTCGCTAAAAAAATCGATGGGAATAACTAAATGTAAATTATTAGGTCATATTCAGTTGTGGGCTTTCAGGGGCATAGAGAGGCTTTTATGATAAAATTTTGTAACTTTGAAAACTCTTGATATTTGCAATATTAAAATAAATGAATAAATCATGATTCAATCTTGGAGGAAAGGATACTTTCCTAGTGGCTACTTTTATTATTATTTCTTGTAATTTTATGCGAGATGTAATAAGTTGTTCTCATGTAATTCGTATTTCAATTTAAGAACACGTCGTTCTTTAGTAAAAAATCTCTAAAAGTCGCTTGAATCAAAGAGACTAAAATTTTGTCTCAATACTTTGGTCTCCAAACTCGTTTAAGAGACTTTGCTGTAGAAAACTGTTTGGCTTTTTAATCTGAATCGAGGTCATCTCTTATGGTTTGGATTGAAGTTGTTTGGTTGCTCATTCCCTGTGAAGTGATCGTTAAAGCAAAAGGTGCTGTGTTGTTGAACGGTCGTCCAACATGCTGTAGTTGTTGCGTTTCTCCTGCTCGTAATGCGGGCTGTTGTGTGATATTTAAACTTTGTTGTGAGGTGCTGTTGGTCAACGGTTGCTTCTGTTGTTCGGGTGATTTGATGTTTTCTGCCATTTTTTGTTGTGAATTTTGAAGCATTTCTAAACTTTGTTGCGAGGTGTTGTTATTCAACGGTTGCTTCTGTTGCGAACTTGTTGTGGTTGTTGTTGTTGAATCGTGTGTATTGATCGACGTTGGTTTTTGGTTTGCATTGGATAGATTGTTGCTGAGGTCTGTTTTTGTGTTAACTTTGTTTTGTGATGTCTTTTGGTTGAATTGTACTGTATTTTCTGCGGGTTGATTCGCTGATACTTTTTGGCTCGTTTTGTTATTCTCAAACTGATTCTGCTGTTGTAATTGTTGTTCTTGTTCTTGTTGTTGTTGAGGGTTCCATTTATTTTTCTGTTCTTTTTGTTGAGTTTTCTTGTTTTTAGTTTGTTGTTGTTGTTGTTGAGGGTCCCATTTGTTTTTCTGTTCTTTTTGTTGAGTGTTCTTGTTTTTAGTTTGATGGTTGTTTTGACTTGTATTTTGTAAAGGCCATTCCGGGGAAGAATAATCTTCATAATGTTGTTCATGCGAATTTGTTGAAGACGGTTTTTTGACTTGTTTATTATTTTGATTGTTGTTGTTGTTGTTGTTGACATTATTGCTATTATTGTTGACATTATTTACATTGTTGTTGTTATTATTACTGGACTGTTGTTGTTTGTTTTGGTTGCCTTGGATACCGGTATTAGTGGATTCGTATAGGGGCGATATGTTTTGTGTAAAACGGTTCTGATTTTTCTTCTTCTTCTTCTTTTGCTGTTTCTTTTGTTTCCTTTTGCGGCGTCCGCTCTTTGACCGGCTTTTGTGACCTAAAGATATCGTTGGGTTATGATGATTAGATGATGAAGTCGGACGTCGTGCCGTTGTTTTATGTGTTGACGGACGACGTGCCGTTGTTTTATGTGTTGATGTCGGTTTTTGTTTGTGTGTCGTTTTTTTATGTTTTCGAGGTGCAACAATTGTTGTTGTTGTTGATGATGTCGTTGTTGTTGTTGTTGTTGTTGTAGGAATTGGTGTTGTGGTTAATGGAGTTGTTGGTTGAGCAGTTGTTTTAGTTCCAAAAGCAGCTTGATTAAATTTCCGTTCGTCGTCTGCGCTGGATTTGCTTGTATCTAACTTCTTGTCGCTCATACGAAGTCCTTTCAAGTTTTTGTTTTTTCCACCTCCTTTACTCGTCACTTTCAGAATTTTATCTTCTCCTTAAAAGTAATAAAGCGTCTTTTGAAGCTTCCTTAGGGTAACAAATTTTGGCGAGGAGAAATTTTGGCGGGAACAAAATATGGCGGATTTGGCGGGAACTTAATTTGGCGGATTTTGGGCAAAACTGCCAAATCCGCCAAAATTTCTTTCCGCCAAAGTTTGTTGTCCTAACGGACCTAAAAACCAAAAACCTTGCCCGGGTCAACCCATGCCATGTGAGGGGAAATGGGTAGTCTGCAGGGCCAAGGTTGTTGACGGGATACTAACTAAAGAGTATCCATAGTTGCGAAAATAGGCTGGAAAACCCTCATGTAACTCAAACCAAATAGAATAAAATAGAATACCTGGAGAGCCTAATAAGTGTTAGAAGTCTAAGGGTCAAGGGTCGAAAAAATTCGAAAAGGTCGAAAAAGTCAAAAGTCAAAAGTCTCCTCTCTAATATTGTCTAAACTTTTGAACAAAGTTTTAAGGGTCTAAAGTTTCAATTTTTTAGGAAAATGCTGTTAAAATTTACCAAAAAGGTCTCTCCTCTAAAAAGGTCACAATTTTGGAAAATGTTTTTAAAATATTAGTCTATCTAAGGGTCAAGTTCGTTAGATTTAGAACAGCTTCAAAATGTTCTGTCGACGTCAAAAAACAAGATTGAAAATACGTCATTTGACTGCTGGAAAATTTTGTGTAAGCATCTTACGTAATAAACTGAAAATTAACTCTTACTAGAGAGTTTGTGTGCTTACCTTGTGGTGGTAGTGGGGTGGGTGTTGCAGGCTTAGGTGTTGTCTCGGGGGCCTCATTGTCAATATTTTTATCATCAGAGGGCGTATCTTGTGGTGGTAGTGGGGCTGGTGTTGCGGGCTTAGGTGTTGTCTCGGGGGCGTCATTGTCAGTATTTTTATCATCAGAGGGCGTATCTTGTGGTGGTGGTAGTAGGGCGGGTGTTGCAGGCTTAGGTGTTGCAGGTTTAGGTGTTGCAGGCTTAGGTGTTGTCTCGGGGGCACCATCGTCAGTATCTTCATCATCAGAGGGCGTATCTTTTGGAAAAACCATTTCGCTTTCTTCCTGATTATGGCATTTCAATGAAACGCCGGCAGTGGCTGCAACAAAGCTACCAGAAAATTTGATCTCAATTTCTTTAAGGTCTGATAATTCCAATCCAGGATTCCGTTCTTTAGGTACCTTGATCAACCAGGTGGAGAAGACAGTCGGGCTTCTAAAAACTCCTGAAAAGCTTCTATGGATATCTCCATTATCGATGAAAACCACACCCTTGTCTCGCCCCATGCTCCCGATCTTTTTTTTGATATCATCAACAGAATTAGTCAGAGCCGTTAACTGAGCATCTGCGACCGAGCGGCGCGCTCGGCCACCTGGTAACGACATTTCAGATTCTTTGGAATAGTACGATAAACTTCTCAACCATTTCTCGCCGATGAATTTGAAGCAATGACCATCAAATTTATCCTCCGATACACCGGTTGTTTCAACTTGAACTTCTACGACACCCGTATCAGTCTTTGCACCTTTCAAGATGACCTAAAAATTATCATAATGTGATCTCTCTAGAGCTGACATCTCTACGTAACGGACACAATTCTTTGAAACATTTCAATCACTATAAAGCAATAAAAACCAGACTGGTTCGTTCTCTTTTAAAATAAAATACCTTATCGGAAAAAACAATGTGGGACTTATTTTTCGTCGGACAAAATTATTCGTCGGACATAATTTTCGTCACCTCCAAAAAATTTCGTCACTTTTGTACGACATTTTTTTGTCTGATAAGGTATCAACAAAATTTCGCATCCTCTTTACAGGCCAAGGTGTGCAACAATGAATTTTTTTTAAGGTACCTTGAACACATTTTACTGACCAGAGATAAAAATATCACTTGTTCTTTTAAGTGACCCTAAATTTTCGTCTTGTTTGATAGATTGAGAGTAGACTTGGAAGTAGACTTGTCCATTTTCATCATGAATTAGACGATTTTATCGTCCGTTATAAAATATTTGTAATCAGGAAAATTTAGTGTCGCTGAGTTTGCGAGCCGTACAAGGCTGAAAGGAAAAATTAGCGCGGCGGTAGAGTTTGGGAGAAACCTCCTAAATGCCCGCGACAATTTTTTTTCGCGCGGTCGCAAAACTCTTTTGTTTTCTTATTTCGTCGATAAGAGATTTTGTCTTAAACGGTAGAATCGTCTAATTAACAAGATGAAAATTCTTGCCAAGGGTGCCAAAGGGTGACTGCTTCTCTTTATATCTTTTATCATTTATTTATTTATATACTTTTACGTCACTTCAAATGTCATTTGTTTCCTATAAACCCCTGCTGTTATGAACATATTACCCATAAACCTTCAATTTTACGCTGCTGTAGTAACGGAAGACATCACTATGGGTGCAGCTTTGTAAACACACACTAGACAGTATCATTAGACATAACTATATATCCTGAACAATGAAAGCAATTCTATATGAATGATTACTTATGAAATGCGCGACCTTCTATATAGGGAATCAAACATCTATTCTCCGTGTATAATTCTCCTACAACAATTTTGAAGTATTTATTGAAGTCAATCGCCGTAATTCATTGAGTTTTTGTACCACTACATGGGAATCAGAGGAAACATAAAAATAACATAACTCTCTCCCGTGGAAAAGGCGGAAGTTAATTATTTCAAGTATAAAACGCTGCATTTTATCATTTTGAAGACTTGTGTGCGGCTTTATATGTCAGTAGAAAAAAACGGGGAGGTTTGATAACAAGTATCTAGGTCATCAGAAAAGAGAGATTTTAAATTTAGCATTATTTGAAGTATGTCAACAACGCACTTGCGCTTGTGGTTATATGGGATGAGAAGATGTTTGCTGATAAGTAGAGAAGATATGTTTGCTAGAGGGAGAAGAAAAAATCAGATTGTTGGTTGAAAGAAATGTGGATCTATTTTATACATCGGGTATTTTTGGTGTGCGAACTTTTTATTTCTACAAATCTATTGTTTTGTAGGTGAAGGTACTCGATTATTTCAGTGAATTGTAGGGGTAAAATAACATGAATTCCTGATATCGTTGAGTGAACCAGGGTCCCTTCATCTACTTCATTAACGGAAGTCAATTAAGCCAACTAATACATCTAAATACATCTGTTTCTTTGTTTAAAGCTGTTCGCATTAACTAACCTTCAATTACATATTAATCCATTAATTAATTGCCTGTACATAGGGTTCGTCATTTAAAATCCGTCTTGGTTTTAAAAGAAATAACGTCATTTTTGTTGTCACAAGGAAAGAAAAACATGGAAACAGGACTTGTAATGAACTCACAACGGGGGCTCTTTCTTCGAACTTTCTAATTACTCTAATTACTCATTAAAGGAGATAACGTGAACAACAGTGGACATGTTGGTCATAAACACATTAAGAAGTAACTGATTGTCATTATCATATGGTGTCCAGTGGGAAAACAAGCTTGCTCGTTTGTGGATTAGGATCGATGGTGAAGTTTTGAATTGAAGAGTTTCAACAAGAAATAATCGCATTGTGGTAATTTTGAATTTTTGATGGCAAATTTATCGGAATTGGGTTAAAATTTAAGTTTGAGTCGAATTTAGATGAGAGAAGTCGAGAAGAGAGAAAGACTCTTTTAAGAACTTTTAGCTGGCCCAGATAAACATTTCCAGAAATTTACCGCAGCTTCAAGTTTCGAAAAGTTTACTTTTAGGTAGTAGTAGACGCGCTGAAAATAAGTATGACTAATCCACAAAAATATTTTCAAATATTTTTCACATTCCATATTTTGCAGTCTGTCTTCTATTTCTATCGACACAATTAGATTAGATCTTAATCTTTAATATATAACTTCTACATAACATTATATTCATCATGTGGTCAGCAAGGACACAACTTTTGTGACCTAGAAGTTTACATAATAATTTTCAATGTCATACCTCTATTGTTAATAAAGTAAAGCAAATGGTAAATACGGCTTCAGTAAAAAAGATGCAACAGATTGATTTTTAAAATGGTCAACGAAGTTCTTAATTTCAAAATATTATGTTAAGTTCAGGTAAGAGGCGGATACCAAAGGTACTCAAAATTTTTAACACAATTTTTAACACAAAGTGTTGACTTCCATATAAGCAATGTAAACAAAAGCAACACTCTCCGTCAAAATTTCTGAGACTCTATCTGTATCCGCCACTTGCTTTAAGCATCCAACAACCGATCTAATTTACTCAAAAGAACGGCTGCTGTTTGATAACAAGTACCATAACTAGACAAACGTTTTCAATAGCATGTTATCTTGTTTTATACTCTGTGATAACTTTTTTCCCGATAATTCTCCGTGTAATCGTCGATCGTACATTATTACTCGAATCTGATTGGCCAAGAAGGGTTTTGAAGAGTACAATTACTAAAAATATAAAACACAGACTCGAATGTTCAAACTATTTCCTTTAAAGATGTTAATGCACTGCTGGCGTTTTTCTTAGTGTCGTTTGGAGTGGTGTGTGTTAGATGATTACAGATAGGCTAGTTTTCCAGGTCTTTTCAGTTTCTCACCTTTTTGGCCTTTTCAGGTGTTTCATTGTTCTCTTTCTTCATCAAAAATGTATATAAGTTATATTTATTGTATATTTTTTTAATTAACTTTATATAGTATATTATAAACATGGCGTGCCGGGACTGCCTCCGTGCAAAGAAGACCTTGTAAATTGTTTCTTTTAAAGAGCTGAGACCTCAATTCCATTTCAAATTGGATCGAGGGAAATTGCTTGCGTTTTTACTTTTCCCCTTTGCTCAATTACCAAATAGTTTGGTATTTGATCGACGGATACCCAGGAATCACACGTTTAGTCTTAAAAAGGAAATGAAAATGAGGTATACAGAGCGACTGAGGTAATGAGTTTTGAAATTTCAGGTCGTTATCAGGTAAAATAGCCATAGAAGGCACGGAACGTTGTTTTTACCGTCCAAACAACGTTGTTTCAAAGCCAGAACATTGTTTGTGAAATAACGTTGTGCGTCTGCTGGGGCGGCGGAGTTAGCTTTGGGGATTTTTTGTGCCTCCACAATGAGGAGTTCATGAAGAGTCATAGAAAATTGATTTAACCGTATTGTAAAGTCGTGGTGGTTAAGGCCACTGAGCAGAAATAAAAAGCTCACTTCTCTTTTTAAATCCTCTCTCAGATGGTAAATCTCTCAGTTATAAAATAGTTCTCTATTTAAGTAGATCGACTTAAAAAATGGGAAAGACGATGAAAACTTTCTCATCAGAAATTAAACCTCTATTGTCTTAAAAAATCTTAAAAGATCTTGATCCTTCGATAAATTTCATTAAGTGATGGGTGAGAGAAGGATCAACTTTGACTTTAAGAGATTTTTTGAACAAGTTTTGTGTATGATAGACAATTTTTAGATTAGATGATTGATAACAATTTTATGAAAGGAAGACAAAGCCGCCACAAATGAAATATTGAAAGTAAAGAATAGTGAATATTACAAGTAAGAAGACAAACGAGGAGTCAGTATGTAAAAGGAGCAAAAATATGTTCGGACACGAGCGGTGTTGCCATTTCCAGCAGGCACGAAACGTTGTTTCAACGTCAGAACGTTGTTTGGACGTTGTAAACGTTGCGAGTCAGTTGGATTTGGCTAACCAGCTTCCTGTTGCATAGACAAAATAAAGACAGTCAAATTATGTGTTCCTTTTAAACAATATGTAGGGTTTACTTCGCGGCGGAGGTGTAGGTTATGTTTCTTTATCACAATTGAATTGAACAGCAATACGTACTCTATCGCAGTGTGATGACTCTGGAATTTTCCAACTGTCGTCTGGACACATCATAATTGACTGGTAATATGATGCTTTTTAACAGAATTTTCGCTATTTTGATCTAAAAATAACAAGGCTCTTGAAATCATGTTATAAGAAGGGTCTATGTAAAGAGTTTAATATTCGCACGCATGAGAATACGTTAAAATTGACAAAGAGGTTGATATATTCTATCGTCCCAAATTGTATACGATTAACGTTGAAATTTACAAATGCTTTATGACATTTTTCAAGACGATATGTAATAGAGACCTGATATTTTCGAATTTTTCTATATACTATCAAGTCAGAGGCGGATACAGAAGGTATTCTCAAGATGTTCGAAGGATAGTGTTGACCTCCAAAAGAAATATGAACACTCTCAGTCAAAACTTTTGAGAACCTTCTGTATCCGCCACTGTGACGGAGAGTGTTGACTTCCAAATAAGGAATATGAACAAAAATAACACTCTCCGTCAAATCTTTTGAGTTAACCTTCTGTATCCGCCACTGTGACGGAGAGTGTTCACTTCCAAATAAGGAATATGAACAAAAATAACACTCTCCGTCAAAGCTTTTGAGAACCTTCTGTATCTGCCACTGCAAGTATAACATCAACCGTTTGAGATTCAATGATATCAAGTACGTACGTAGTATATATTTAAAGCGATCTTACAAAACGTATTATCATATTTTGAATAGTTTTGGTCTTTGGGGAATTCGAAGCCAATCAATCAATCATTACATTTTTGTTAAAGAAATTGATTTTTATACTATTATTGAATATGTTCATATTGTTTTTATGTATCGTTTTTGTCGATTTCAATACTATGAGGAGTGAGGACATAATAAAACACTGAAAACAAATTTGTAGTCCAGGATCTATTTATGTGGATTGCAAAGTCTTTGCTTTAATTTCTAAATTAAAAGGTATTGTTTAACGCGTTTGTTTCCAATTACGAGGATACTCGTCATCATGGGCCACCCTCAACCTCAGGACATGCATACTTTAGACGGATACAGAAGGTACTCAAAAATGTGTTGATTTCATATAAAAAAGATGGACAAAAGCAACACTGATCGTCATAATTTCTGAGTACCTTCTGTTATTTCAACCCAATCGGAACTTGAGGATCCTTTTGCGACGTTAAACATACGTGATACTTAGTGCCGAGGGTGGTTATGGGCCCATTTTGAATTTGAAATCTTTAAGTTGAACCTTGGCGACTTTCGATTACATAAAATGTTGATTGTTGATTTTGACCTTTAGAGGGTCAAAAAGATGCAATAATTCGGCCAAAAATTCACCTTTGTGAGATTTCTTGGCCATATTTGGGCAGTGAGTGAACGACAATAGAAATGCAAACCACTCTTCTACACTATTCTATCATCTTAAAGGGAATATATTTGGAACAGAGTGCTTTGAAGTTTGCTTTCAGGTGAAAATCTCTAACTTTTCATGGATTTGACTTAGCAAAGGAATGCTCTGGCATCGTATTCCAATACCGTACTTGAGCATGTTCAAAGGTCGAAACAAATAAGGGCTTCTTCTACACGTTTTTTTATTAAGAAAAAACCATATAAGAACGGCTTCGAAGCCAAAAATGCTAAGATGTTAAAATACCCAAAAATTTTAATTAGTTTCTTAAAAATAGCCTATTTTTACTGTTTTCGAGCAAAAATTAAGAATATTTTTTGGCTTAAATTCAGGAAAGTTAAGAACATCTGAAGGCTTCCTTCACTCACGATGTTCTTATAAAAAAAACGTGTACGTATCGAAAAATATCTACGAGGGTACTTCACAGAATTGTTTTTGTTTCAAAGTTTCAAAACATATTACCCACTCGTTACGGGTCAAGTTGAGCATTTTGCAAGAATTTTCTTCATTGGATTGGTCTAAACCACTCGCCGAATAACTTTTATTACCTTTTTCTAAAGAACGCGCCATCTGTTTTGAATAACCAACTATATGAGCATCTTTATAAAAACTTCTACACAACTGTTCATTACAAAGACTACAAATGATGTATTTTGTAGACATTACCATTATCTTTAGCAAAGGCAATAAAGTGAAATCTATGCAAATTGTGTGGTTTGTCGCCACTTCCTATTTTTGTCACATAAATAATGACTGTACCATAACTTTCGTATCAAAAAACCATTGATAAGTATAATTATTAAGCAATTCTGATTTATACATGTCCTTATCACCCTAACAATAACAAAAAATGACGTCATAAAAGATTACGTAAGGGGTATATTACCTTCAACATCAAGAGATTCATTTTATGGAAGACTTATTCATTTGCTTGATATTCAACTATTATGGGCAAGAAAAAGATTGACGCTAATATTCTGTTTTGGAAGCGAAGCGGAAGGGATTTACTTTAAAGACGATCGATCGAAATTTATAGCAATCTAATATCAGTTCTACTGCCGATTAAAAAATGTGATGATGTTGCAAAACGTTTGCAGTTTCTTAATCAATCAAAATAGAACAATAAGCGCGTTACATTAGTTTATTGTTTAATGTTAACAATACAATGTGTTCTTCTTGTAATCGAGTTTGTAATCACAAAAGCGAAGTCCAGAAAATTTGCAATGCTTTGGCTTAACAGAGAATAACAAATATTGGAATAAAAGGTTTTGAATAAAAAACAGCTATGAATTAATTTTAAGAAATCAACGTTCTCGCCTTCACTGCTGACGGGCTGCTGACTCGGTATCTGGCATATTAACTCGAGCGATTGCCACTAATCAAAGGTTTTTTAGTGCTTACCAGATAATGTAATTCTACCAATCTATTCAGTTATAATTGTCAAGTTTAGTGGAGAGCAATTATGTAAGTAATTACAAATTTTGATAATAATAACAATCGCAAAAATTAGAATATTTTCAAGCCAAAGATTTTAATAACAGAATAATTTGTGATTAAGTGTTTGATGACCTGAGTTGTTTGGCAAATGGTTGTATACTTGCTTTTTGGTCCTTTCCTTGTTAGCTTCTATATTTTTCATGGTTCAGAGTTTATGTGGAAGTCAACACCATCCGTTAAAAAATGTGAGTAGTTTCTGTAGCTGCCTCTGTAGGTTTGGTTTCTTTCTAATACACCTTTTCGCCCGTAGCCGCCAATCGCCGCGCGGGAATTTTTATGTCTGCCTTACCCCCCTAAAACCGTCCCAGTCTTTTTTTCGCACCTAAATACAATAAGAAAAGGTGTCAAAAAAGGATTGGATCGAGTTTAGAGGGGTAATTAAGTAATTAAATGGCACGCGCCTGACCGCACGACTACGGTCGAAAAGGTGTATTAGAGAAGCTTCATCAAACCATTGTTTTGCGTAAAGTCAGTGAGAGAAAATGTTTTTGCACCATTGAAGGGAGGGACGACGATTGTGTCATGTAATACGAATTACGTTCATTCCATATCAATAAAAGTTGATCTACCTAATCTTTAAATTTCATACAGTTTAGAAGCTTTGTAAAGCAAAAGGAAATTTTGATCATGCAACACTTGGCAAAAAAAACCTAACCTAATGGGGAGAGCGATTTTCGATATCTCAAATGCCAAAAAATAGAGCTTATCAGCTCTCCTTCTTAATGGAATTTTAATTCCATTTAAATTTAAAGCAGATACGAGACTCCTTTAAAAAAAGTCCAGCACTTTTGTCTCTTGCGAAAAAGATAAGCAAGGTTTCGAATTTGAATTTAGATGGGCAAACCTAATAGAGAGACTTTGCACTGATTCTGTTTACAAATTTATGCTTTCCACCGGGTGGGATATTTACATGTTTTTGTATTTTTTTTCTACTATTCTATTGCGGTATTGGTGGAGAGTATCAATGTCTGTTGACATTATCAGTGCCTTTCGATTTTAAATAAGATTTTAATCAATGTCTGTCATCATTTAACATTCTGATTTGAGGTTGAGCATTTTCAAGATATTGGAAAGATTTTATTGCTGATTTCATCATATCAATTTACTCTTTTATACATTACTGTTGGGGTGAAGGGGTAATAATAATAAGAGATTTCTTTAAATAAGTTGCTGCAACAACTTGACGTTGATTCAACGTTGTTTCGCAACGTCTTTACAATGTTTTAACGTTTGAACAACGTTTTTAAAAAACCTCTTGTGTCTGCTGGGAAGGTAAAAGTGAAAAAAGGGATGACCGCTGAAACTGAAGGTGAAGGTGAAAAAAGGGATAACCGCACTTTTGGGGACAAAAATCATAAACTAACGTTTTGATGCTACAACAACGTCCCATCCCTTACTGGGAACTTTTCAATCAGAATTGCAAATGAAATAAGTTCCCAGGGTTCTTTGCGCGTATTCTTTATATTCTGGGATCCGTGTACTGGTTACACTTCAGAAATTTTAATGTCTGCGTTTTTCGAATATTTTCTTTACCAAAACGCTGAAACTAATACAGGCGATACAATCTCTATATGCCAGTCAACATTATATACAAACGATTCATTAATCTGTCTGGTGTGTAGAATCTTGATGCTTAGCATAGATTGAATTCTTTCGGTCAAACTGTAAACAAAATACATTCCAGCAAACATAATCAATTTAGATTCTGAAGTTTGTTTTGATTTTGGTCAAGAGTTGGAAAGGTGAAAAACCCCTACATAGAAATGCTAAACTTTCAAAGTAATTTCAACCATCCAAGTCTTTTCTTCGCAGTGACCCTATAATAACTTGCTGACAAGTAAAATCTAGATTAATCGGTTTCTAACACGAATTTTGTCGAGCACATTTATAGTAATGTTAGAATTTGTGTCTTTTTTCAAACGACAGGGAATAATTTTTGTGGGTGAGTTTGGTCATACAGCCCCAGCAGGCACACAATGTTTTTTAAGGTCAACCAGAGATTTGGAAAAGAAAGATAGGAATTGAATTCACAAAAACACTTTTATCATATATAATATTCCTTTCTCCTCCTTTCAATTCGGAACTCTCTGAAGGGGAGGTGCTATCGTCTTTTTGCCCCCCCCCTCTATAGTTTCAGAAAGACAACGGATCAGCCTTACCTGAAATAGATCTTGTTTCTTTGTGAATCCGTTGTTAGTTAGTGCTAGTAAGTTCTTATCTCGTTCACTATTTTTTTATTACAATGTAAGTATCTTTCTTTCTCTAGCAATACAATAAAAAAGCAAAAGCTTTTTATTTTTTCAGCTTTATTTACCTTCGATTACTTGGGAGTTGAATTCCCCATACTGAAATTTGATTTATTCTCAAAGGTAAAAATTATAAAATTCTATACATGAATAGCGCGTTTCTATATCTCCCTTTTCCAAATATCTGTGTCAACACAACGTTCCGTGCATACTGGGACACAGAATTGAAAGCTTTTTGCTGGATTCCAGGATACATGCGCGACCTCAGACATATTTCAAAATGTTATTGTGTTGTGTCGTCATATATATACAGGTAAAGGTTGAGTCTGATTTGCAGACCCATACTAAAACTGTTGTACGTATGAGTCTGCTAAATAAGCTCCCTTTTGGCTTCTGATTCGGTTTTAGTTCAGTCTGTAAAATACACGAAATTTGGCGAGTTGTAAAATGCAAACGACTTGAGAGGCGAGTGAGGAGGTAAACAACATATAGCTGTCGAAAATTCAAAAATTGTAAAGATTTCTGAATGCAGTAAAATGTTTGCTGTTTTTCTAATCTTTGAATGTTATTGTTGTTTAGTAAGAAATTTTGAAATTGAAGTAATGTGTTTTAATGTATCTTCTGAGTGCACTAACATGTTTCCAACTATGTTTTCTTACATATACATGAAAAAAAGATTGAAACTCTTTTTTGTATTTTTGGTTTCTGGTTTGTTTTGTTTTGGCATTTTTTGGTTGAAAATTATTTTTTGTTCTGCAAGTTCACAAAGAAGATGCTGACCTGCAAAGTCCACAAAATGGTGACAGGTAGGTTTTTATTGTATTACTTTATGGTATACTTTTATCATGCAAGATTTCCAATATCTTTTCTATTTTTCGAACACGACACACACCGCCCAGTTTTCAGAGTATGGCAGATTTGCTCCAGATCTCTAGTGCAGAACCTTACTTTCCTCCAAGTGCAAGTGCAGAATAATGATTATTTTGCACTTGCACTTGGAGGAAATTAACACAATAATCTTCTCAAGTGCAAGACTTTTCAAAATAATAACAGCTGTCATAAAAATCTGCAGCTTTTAGTACTTTGA
>JAUJPO010045452.1:0-10783 GCA_032270745.1 Tiaropsis multicirrata
GCCCATGCTAGTTTTGTTTTAGAAGAACTGAGATGTACCAACGACAGGTATCCTGTGTCATTTACTACTCTAGGTGTATTACTGTACACACTTAGGTAAGATTTTTTAAGATAAGATCCCCCACTATTATAAAGGGGGTGCGAACTACACAGTGATGGCATTAAACGGAACAATACGATTTATGCCACCTTTTAATTTTGCAGATTTTCAAATTGGACCGTGAAACCGCAAAAAAAATATACAATAACATATAATGGCCTTGTCAACTTGTTAAATATTTCATTAGTTTCCACAGACTATAATTGGCTGCAAAATATATCATTTGCACATTTTGATATACGAAAAAAAAATTGGCAAATCTTTCATAGAAAAATTCTTTCATTATCGCTTTGACAAAATTGTAATTTTAATGTTTACTACAAATTGAAATTATATATATCACTTTTTTCAAATCGTTTCTAATGTGAATGAAAATTCTAATGATTTTTTTCCAACAGGATCATTTAATGATTTTGTTGGGATTAACAGCAGAAAGATCTGAGCACAGAATGAAGATAAAACACTTTTAATCAGTCATTTTAAACGAAATATTTTTGTGGTTTTTGGAACTGCAAAGAAGGGTTATGGCATCATTTTGCAGAACTTTTTTCTCACTCACTCTGACACAACAAATGTCACTTGTCACAGTGTTATTAAACAAAATACATCACCAGTTTACAGTCTTACTAAGAATACCGGATTTGAGTTTGATTAATCTAAAATTTTGGGAGAAAGGAATCAAAAATAATCAAATACATCTACCTTAAGTGGAGAAATATTTGGCGCGGATTGAATTCGACACAGCAAGAATTTTTTTTAATTTGGTGCAAATTTAATTAGGCGCAGCAAGGATCTTTTTTAATTTTGTTGGAAAAAAATGCTTAAAAAAAATTAAATTTGGCGCAGATTTAATTTGGCGCAGTTTGAAAAAAATTAAATTTGGCGCGGATTTAATTAACATTATAGACTCTCAAAGTGCTATTTTTTAATTTTGACACCGAATTATGAAAATCATTTAAAAACACACAAGAAATAGACAAAAATAATTTTGCTCTTGAGTAGTAGTGCCTTTAGTTTGATGCAAAAATCGATGTACTTTTATGAACTGATGGATGTACAGATGTATGACATATTTTATCAGGCTTTTATATTGGTTTTGTTGATCAACTTGGATCTTAGATTATGAAGGTTAGATTATGTTTGACTTTTTAGATAGAAGACTAGAATCTTTGGCTGACGGAATAAGGGAGGAGGGGTTGACAGACTTAGGCACTTTTACAGTATGACAGATTTTTTTTTTGGATTGAATAAAATATTGATTGCATCACGAGACCCTGCCGACGCACCGGACTTAAAGAACAGCGGACACGCGAAAGTCCGGTGTCAGATGTGAATACTTTTGTGGGTGGGTGTTATTCTAGTCTGGACCCATACTAACCATTTTATGTGTAAAAAAAACTTAAAACAACAAGAAAAATCCATGTAAATTTTCTAAATGGAGAGAATGGTTGCAGCCGAACAATCTGAATTATAAAAGAAAAAACTGTTGCTTTTTCAAAACAATTCAAATTTCGCGCTACTCTAATGTAAACAATAAAAGTGTTTGACGTCATACGTTTGTGTAGATTTTATTAACATCGTTTGAGTGAGTAAACTCCAAAAAAGCATATAATGGAATTTGTTTTAAATAATGTAATTTTCATGGGGGTACCTCAAAGACATACAGGCAGGTGACGCTAAACTGGTATTCCATTGGCCTTACCCCGTAATGTATGGGGAATCGGCAGGGTCATCTGCCGATGCACCAGGCTGTAAGTGTTTTTGTCCGGTCTCAGGTGACCCCACCAGACACCTTTAATTTCAGAACTTACCAGACACTTCTGTTTCCAAAAAAATAACGCCTGCCGGACACATTGACCAACAGCCATGACCCAGAATTTTTCAGGACAAACGGCTATGAAATTGAATTGAAATCTCCGGTCAAGCCAAAAAAAAAAAATGTCTTGTTTCCGGAAATGCGGGTGACGAAAAAAAAACTCACCCGGCCGGCCGCAAAATATATTTTTTTACATTTTTAGATTTTTCCTTCACCCTTGATTTTTCTTCTTAAGGAGAAATACAAAACTTATATGTGTTTTGCTTCGTTCGTTGATTTTCTTTGTAGGAAAAAAATATCTGCGATGAAACGCATGTGCAAAAGCATTGTTAGAACAAACAACGAATGAAAATAAAAGAGAAAATGAGAAATCATTTATATTTACAATTGACGTCACAAATATTCAAGAACCTTCGTTCGTCTAATAATATTTACTCTGTTACGAGCTTACTTGTCTGAAATATTCAGTTCGAAAAAAAAAAAATTTCTTCAACTTCACGATAAAAAAAAAAATTTTTTTGCGGCCGGGTGACTCTCAAAAAAAAGTTCTCCCGGCCGATTTCCGGAAACAAGACATTTTTTTTTTTGGCCTTACTACGGAAAACTTCAATGGGCTTTAATCCTATGAAAACAACAACCATCTACCACCATAATCTACTTTTTCATTTTATTTTGTCTAGTGTATCTTGTAATTATTTTCATTATCTAGTGATATCATATTGTGCTTTTCTGCTCTAACAATAATCTAACTTTTTCTTGTGTTTATCTTATAGGTACTATTAAACTCAAAACTACCAGTAGACATCCTCGGTTTGGTATGTGCAACATTTTACGTATTTTCATACTCTCTGGTCCCTGATAGTTGGGAGTGTGGAATAGCCAAAGTGTTGGAAAAATGTCAAAACCTTAACTTCCTGGAGGTTGAAAAAAGATTGATAATACTTTCATTTGAAGTCCTTAAAGTATAAACTGTATCAATAATAACAAAATATTCAAACTAATTGGAGGAGGGGGAGGCTTTGGAATAAGAATGTCCTGGGTGGAAATCGAAAATTTAATTAGCGGGAGGACTTTATAATATTAGAGACCAGAGAATATATATAACATTTAAATCATTTTCAATTTTTTCCTATAGTTGCTTTTAAGGCCAGTTTCCACTTATCGAGCTGATAACACAACTTTTTTAACAGTGTTGTAATGCTATTTTTGTCAAAAAAAGAAATACTGCCATTCTATTGGTTTAATCTGACGTCATGGTCGAGCAATCGCCTAAAAAGCAAGTGATCTGCTCAATGAAACTGGTTTTTTTCTTTTGTTTTTCTTATAATCCAATATACATGCGATTGACATGAATTACAGACAACATTTCATTTCTGAATTATACTATGTTCTTTTTTTATGCTCATCTAACAAATTTGTTTCCATTTTTACATTCTTGTCCTTCTCTTTCTTTCTGTAGATTTGGAAGTTGGCTGACATAGACGAGGATGGGTCATTGGATCGTGATGAATTTAGTATTGTGAGCTATTTCTATGGAAAAGTCCCACAAAAAACTGATTGTTTGCCACTAGTTTTATTGTTGAAAACTCAAAACTATTGGCAAACATCCAGATTTCTAGGATGTTTAATGTAAAAAAAAGATTATGTATGATGTGGCAAAGTATAGAAAAAAAGTTCTAGAGAGAGACTTTTTGCTGTAAACTTTAATTTTATGTAATTGAAAAAGAATTTAACTGAAGCTTATCAGCAATAATCTTTACATAGTAATGTTATACGTTTTTGAAAGGTGCTAACTCTCACAACAGGCTTATCATGATAAATTTTCAGTGAATGTTTGTCACTTTTTGAACGATTCTCACAGATATGTAGACAAGACTTTTTAATTTCTTTTTCCTAAAAGTTAGTGTTTATTTATTTTCTTTTTCAATTTCTCTTAGGCAATGTTTTTAGTCTATCGTGCACTAGCAAATGAGCCCATGCCAGCTACTCTACCATCGCAAATAATACCAGCTTCAAAGAAGAACAAAGGAGGTTTACTTACGACTGCTGCTCCAATGCCTGTCCCTTCCCAGCCAACAGACAGTGTTTTCCCCTCAGTAAGCATGTTTTCTTTATGTTCTTGTATTTTAAAGAAATTTTTTCCTCTCTCTCTCATTATTTCTCGGTAAAATTTATGCTCTGATTTTATATGCAGTTTAATTTTGCTTCCCAAATATTGCCAGTTTAATAAAGTTCCATGTCCTCACATGGAGGACAAGCATCAACAAAAGTTGTTTTATAGTATACTATACTATAAATAAAGTTTTTTTAAAAAGTAGAAATTTGTTTTGTTATTTTTTATACAGATAAGTGCGCCACAGAAGATTAATTGGGTGGTGCAGCCAAACGAGAAAGCACAATATGACGTCATGTTTAAGAAATCAGATACTGACAACGATGGACTGGTGTCAGGTTTGTCAGAATCATCACAACAGGCACAAGACGTTAGAATATTGCAAAGACGTTGAAACAATGTTAAAAAGACATCTTGTGCCCGCTAATATACACACTTTTCTTTATAAAAAGTATCATATTGATGATAAAATTGGCCAAAAATCAATGTTCTCAACATTCTCCTTATATACAACTTTTGAAGAACACAAATATTTGTTCTAGCTACCATTATTATATTTAATTCTTATTTATTCCTCTAATCAGGTGGCGAAATTAAAGATATTTTGATTGCATCTGGATTAGCACAAAACTATCTAGCACACATATGGTAAGGGTCAACAGATCACAATTTTTTTTATATACAACAAATACCCCCCTTTTTGACGTATTTTTGCACTTTTTTACAAATGATTTTTTACATTAAAGCTTATAACTTGGTAAGTACTGAGCTAACTTTAAAATAACTCCAAATTTAAGTTCGACTTTCCTCTATTTAATGGAATAAATATATTGATAAGAAAACCTTTTGTTCGGCTCCACAAGGCCACCAAACACTTAAACCTTTTTGTGAGTCAACCGGTCTTTCTTTCTTTGGGGGAAAGGGGGGGGGGGCTGGTAAGAGAGCATGATGTAATCTTCTCTAAGAATCAAAATGCTAGATAAAGATGCGAATGGTGTGGGGAGACTCAATAATACTTAGATGAGAGAACCTTGACCTTGACATACGATAGGTTGGACCATTGTCAGTATAAAAACCCCGGTATGGAAGTCTTTTGTTTTGTCTTTTGTTTAAATTTTTAACTTGCGTACGCAAATTGGTTTGTTTTGCTCACTTATTGATTATGTTATAAAAAAAATAGACCAATCCCAACAGAACATATTGGTAACGTGATCAATAAGTGAGCATATTGACATTTGACTTTTGTTTTAAACAAAAGAAAAAGTTAACAAAAAGATATGTCAATATATTGCCAGATCAGTGTATTTTATACTGACTATGGTTGAACTATCTGCCTATTATTTAGCCAGATATTGCAGTGATACTGTATAAGATGATATAGCCTTCTCGGTGCTTTAATGATTTTAACGATCATATTTTACCAAGTGACTGAACCTGGCTTAGATATCTAGACTAACTAGTATCGCTTCCTTTTTTCGTTTCAGGAATTTATGCGATATAAACAACACTGGACAATTGAATAATGACCAGTTCGCTTTAGCTATGTATTTCATTAATCTTAAGGTAAGCAAGCACTGCTTTTCTTTTCTATTTCAGGTTTGTGTTATCAGTCTGACTGCCTCGGTCTATCTCGGTTCTAACATCCAATTCTTGTAGTCAAAATCTTTAAGATCTTTCAATAAAAATAATAGATCATCCAGCCAGGGTCTAGATCACCAATTGTGATGGTGATTTATAAATGTTATATGCTAAGCACTTTCTTTAAACGAAGAACAGCAAGAAGGGATTCAACTGATTGAAGGGAGCACGTTCATAATTTTTTCAGAACTAATTTTTTAACCTTTAATTCTAACTGATCGTTGTTAGTATTTTACTACTACCCAGACCTTCTCAACCATTTTGAAAAAAATGTCTTTTGTTTTCGTAGAAAATAGGCAAAGAATTACCGACCAGTCTGACACCAGAGATGATTCCGCCTTCTTCAAGACCGCAAAGCAATGACGTAAGATTCTCTATCTATACGGCCCAGCCAAAAATCGTTCATCTTGGACTGACGTGTTTTTCACCTTATAGCCTATCTGATCAAAATTTTGGCTAGCGTCGAAACTGCATTTTTCTTCATAGTTGATGAAATTTACTTTTCATTATTAAGCAAAAACGACAGTTTTAGGACTTTCCATTTGAAAGAAAACGCCTTGCATAATTTCTCTTTTGTCAATTGTTATGAATACTAAAATTTTAGGGACTAAAAAGAAGAAGGTCCTTAAAAGGCAGGTGCTGGATATATTCAAAATATCAAGGGTTTATCTTATATCCCATATCCTACAAATCCATCAGTGAGCGTGGGCGCTGTTTTTTCGATTTTAGATATTTTTCTTAGCTTGGCTCAATTTCTCTATTTCCAAACCAAGAAGCAATTTTATTTTTATTTCTTTTAGTCAATCTTTGACTTTGAGAAAGTTGAACTTTCTGACGGTTTTATGATTTCCTGATGTGGTTGATGATAATTTCAACTATTGATACGAACTTTCTAACTGCTGATTTCTTAATTATGGACGAGATTTTTTTAAGCTATTGACACATTCTATCTGCTCTTCTTATTATAGGACTTATCTTCAGTGAAATTTGAATCGACCAGTATGGATTTCTCTGCTATCAAAGAATTAGATAAAATTACTACGGAAATCGAGGCTCTTGGAAAGTAAGTACTTTAATCGGAGAAAACTTCGCGAATTTGACCCTTTTCGCGAAATTCTTTCTGTCACTTTATAACTAATGTAATGATTTTTCGAGAATTTTTTATAATTACTCAGTGGACTTTAAATTGCTACAGTTTCGTGCTTTAAAACAGATTGTTGATACATCATTCGGCGTTTCAAAAATAAAAGATAAAACTCAAATTAAGTTAGCAGTCCCTGAAAAATTGTGACTGTACTCAAGAAAATAATCAGCAAGCCCTTTTACAAAACCGGCAAACAGTAGAGAAAGAAGAAATTTTTCCTGTACCAAACCCGCACAATGGGTCAAATTTTACTATTGAATATTTTTACAGGATAACGCGTTTGGTTCAGGATAGATTATGCGATGTCAAAAGTCTTTCTTCAAAGGAGGCAGAGAGATACTATGTAGCAATAATTATTTTTTCATTTCAAATTTTTAGAGAGAAATCGCAGCTACAAAGAGAAATCACCGAGACCGAAGAAGCCATGCGTAACCGTAGAACTGAAATCGAGGTAAAGAGTTTTCCCATAGTGAAGTCTCTTAAAAGATTTTGACGAATGAAGCATCGAGAATAGAATTTGTCCAAGCGATTTTTAAAGACTTTTGTATTATAAAGAATGGCGTGGTCTCAAATTATCGAATTATGTGTAAATGCTTATCACCTCCTCCCCCCTCCCCTCTGGCCTGTCTTGGCTGATTTTTGGGAGCGAAAATCGTGTTAGCAATGTCATGTTTTAGGCAGGACAGCCAGCGTCCATTTGAAAACGTTTTGTCTATTTTTGTCTATTCTACGTTTGTTTGACCCAGAGGTCTGTGACAGAGGTCATTATTCGCCGTAATGTAGGACTGAACAGTTATTATATAGATTATTACCCGAGCTTTGTCCTAAATATGCATTTGCAAGTGAACTTTGTGTAATTTAATGTTTTTGAGGTTAGTGAATCGCAAGTTTTTGTCTATATGGCATGTGATGTCATTCCAGTTTTTGGTAAAAAGTGACGTAGCGAGCAACTAATTACTGTCCTGTAATTGCCCGATTGACGTCATTTTAAACCAATCAGAGTTAGGCATTTGCGAATTATAGAGTTCGGCCCTCTTTCTCGGGTAATAACCGTTTCTACTCTTGTTTTTGTTTGTATTATAGAATCTTCAAACGGAGCTAGAGAAAGCCAACAAGGGGTTAGACGTTTTAAACAACAAGAAAAAAGAGGCTCAAACCAGTTTAGACTCCTTGCACACGGAACACGACAAATTCTCGGAACTCATGAAAGACATCAAAGCGAAATGTGCGGACGAGAAACAGTCGGTGCAGCAACTGAAAAATCAACTGAACTCGCAGCAAAGCTCGAACAAAGAGCAGGAGCAGGAACTTGCCAAAGCCAGGAAGGAACTGGACGGTTTGAAGAGTGAGGAAAGTGATTTAGAAGCTCAGGTCGAGAAAAGCAAAAGCCACTTGGAGAGCATGAAAGCTAAAACGTCAGCTGCAAAGAGTGAAATTAACCAGGTAATTGTTTGTCGCGCTGATTTGTATGTCCACTAGATCGGGTTTCTCACTGTTTTGAAAGTGAGGTCGGTTTTTTGACAACAAGTCAGCCATTTTGTTTCTGTTTTTAGCAGAGGAAACTCTACAGAAATAGAAAACAGCATGGTGGATTTTCGCTAAAACTGAATCCATAAGGAGATAGCCGATCCGATAGATTAAGATACAGATCAGTGCCTTGTAGTCAAAAAAATGCTTTGTCTAGCCTGATTTAAATCATGAAATGGCAATACTTCTAAATAGATGAAGCCATTCCATTGGTTAAAAATGATGTTACAAATCGCACGACTTGGGAAATAGTAGGACAGCTTTTTGTCCGCTCAAGTATGACGTAATCCACGAAAAAAGTCATCGCAAGATGAGTTTAGTGGTCGGGCTTCAGAAGATGGTTGCTGTCAATGGTTGACCTTACGAAGCAGGCACGGGACAAACAACGTTGTTTCAACGTCGGAACGTTATTTGGATATTGAAACAATATTGGAAAATGTTGCCTGCTGGACTTTCGTTTTAAAATCACCCATTGAAGTTTTCCGTAGTAAACTCTCCTAAACAAGTTTGGAGAACGAATCATCGAGATAAAAATTGAAACAATATTGAAACGTTGTGTGCCTTTCCTACATCTACATTGAAATCAAGGGCCAAGCGATTTTTCACAAGTCAACCTTTTTGTTGTGCAGGGTTGTAACCTTTCGGCGAACGCGCGAGAAAAAAGGAAAAAATCGTGAGGTTACTTTGAGCGAGATAAGTCAAAAAGGACGGCAGATAGCAACACGTGACCATTTTCGCGCAAAATCTAGCCAATCAAGCGTCCTAGATTGTGCGGGACAACGTTTGCGGGTCGCTATCCACCATCCTCCTTCAATTTGTCTCGCTAAACGTAACTTCCTCACTAATGAGAAACAGAGGAGGCCAAATTGAGCCCATTGAAGTTCCCCGTAGTAAAGTCTCTTAAACGAGTTTGGAGAACGAAGCATCGAGACAAATGTCTCTTTTATTCAAGCAAGTTTTAGAGGTTTTTGTACTAAAGAACGACGTGGTCTCGATTTGGCAGATGAATTATATCTCAGAGTTTTCAGTGGTCATGGAAAACCTGGAAGCATCGAGACAAAAATTAGTCTCTTTTATTCAATCAATTTTTAGAGACTTTTGTACTAAAGAACGACACGGTCTCAATTTTGAAGATGAATTATACGTTGTGTGGTGTTGTGGTGTCTGCTGGGATCTAGAACTATTTTCGTTCTTTATATACAATGGTGGAACTGTCTCGTTAATCAAAATTTCCATTATCATCCAATCTTGTAAACTTATTCAAAAGAACTGTCTTTTCAGGCGTTAATTTACAGCTTTTTTTATTTACATTTATTCCTACAGTTTCCTGCATGGGTTCTAGAACGAAAAATCGTTAAAAATTTGTTCTAGAACTAGAGGGATATTCATGTTTATCTTGCTACCCGTAAAGACCCGTTAGTCGTCGTAGTTAATCATATCCTGTCACAAACCCGCACAGCGGGACGATTTCCTTGTGTTCGCTAGAACCAATTTCCCAAGAGAATTTTATCCAGATGACAATAAAAAGACTAAACGTAACAAACCCCTGCTATCGTCAGCTGCATAAAGAAGTAGGGTTTGTTAGATGATAAGTTAATCTTAACCTTGCTATTATCCAAGTACCTGGCTTTTACCACACATTTTGTTTCTCTTATAAATCCCTTAGGCGGGCAGTAGTCCGGTGTAAAGTATCAGTGATTTCAGCGTGGAACAAAGGAGATATTTCTGTCTTCTTTGCTACCCGTAAAGAACCATTTGTTGTCGTGGTTTATCTCAGCAATAATAGACTTTTGAACAGAACAATTCTTCCATACATTTTTAGCAATTTTTTACTGAGGGTAGTTCTCTGATGAGACCGAAAGGTCTAAAATAAATAATATTCTCATAATGAATAAAAAACAGTTTTTTTAATTAATCATTTTTTTCCCTTTTAAATATCTCAGGCGGGCAGTAGTCCAGTGTCAAGTATCAGTGGTTTCAGCGTGGGCTCAAAGATGGACGATGATGAGAATGACCCCTTCAAAAGCAAGTCAGACCCATTCAGCAGCAATACTGAAACAGGTAAGGCGACTGTTTCTTTTATCCTACAATGGTGGAATCTCTTCTAAACGGGCATGGTCTAAGGATGTCACACGGTCACCAAGACGCCGTCAAATGCCCGAATTTTGGTTAGAATTTGTTAGACCCATTCAAATCGGTTTTATTTGTTGAAGTACTTAAGGGTCGTTTTTCATATTTTTAAAATTTTTATTTTTCGCCCTGGAAGACTGGTCCCCAACTCCCCCCCCCCCCCCAAAAAAAAAAATCACCCATTGAAGTTTTCCGTAGTAAAGTCTCCTAAACAAGTTTGGAGAACGAATCATCGAGACAAAAATTGAAACAATATTGAAACGTTGTGTGCCTTTCCTACATCTACATTGAAATCAAGGGCCAAGCGATTTTTCAC
>JAUJPO010045463.1:0-31761 GCA_032270745.1 Tiaropsis multicirrata
GATACACCAATTAGCCTTGAATTACTGTAAATGGTTAAATTCTTATTTCTATACTCTTGAAGCCTCCGAATGTTCTTGACATGTTCTTAATTTTTTTTACCTTTCGAAGCCTTATGTTCTTATATACTTTGTTCTTATAATAAAAACTTGTAGCTGACAAATCAAAAATTATCGTTTCATTACAATATAATAAAAAAAATCATTTGCAATGTCGCTAGGGAACATCCAACTTTTAATTGATTGAAAGGAGCTTCAAATATTCACTGATTTAAGCCGTCTGCAAAATTACTAGAAGAACTTGAAGTATGGTTTATATTTTATAACTCCAATAATTTGAAATGTCCGTGGTTAGAAAGGCTAGCAATATTTAGATATGTTTTTTTTCAGCAGATGAAGATGACCCTCTAAAAGGCTTTTTTTTTTACATTTAAAAGTTAAGATAAACCCACTGTGTGAAAAATAAATATCGAAAAATATCTCCGGTTGAAAATTAGCCTAGACTTTTGTCCCCACTGGAAAAAAAGGTCCATCCGCATTTAAAAACATAGAAATCCAGGAAATTTCCATCAAGTTTTGTCGAACAAAATACAATATATGGAAAAAAGTTACGATGTTTTGTCCACCAATCAATTTAATTTCTTTTGTTATCCTGCTGACATCAGCATCAGGTCAGTGAGACAGCGGTGTATGATATGAGATTCCAGCGGACCTCAAATGATTGAATGTTTTTGTCATTTCTCCAGCGGGACAGACTTGACCCGAATTCTGAAACAGAGGAGCTAAGGTCAATATAGATGTCAAATTCAATCCTGAAATTGGACTGGGTGGAGGATATAATCTTTTTCTCATAATATACACCTGGACAAGTTTTGATTTGACCCCCGATACGGACATAAATTACGCCCCTATTTCACGTTACCAGCCCTGAACACAATCTTTTTCTGGAACAGGGGGGGGGGTAAGCTTAAATAACTTTGGGGTAAATCAACAATTTCTTTGTACGATACGATATACCACTTCTTTACTAAAATACTAAAATTTGATTTTTTTGAAAATAAATAATCCTTTGTTTTTAATATATAATATTTACAATAGTTTCACAGTATTTATAATATCTCTTCATTTTATAAATTTCCTTTTTATTATTATTAATTTGGTTTTAATAAATATATACTATAAGATACGAAAAGAAAAATAGGTGTGACGCTCACTCATCTCTAAATTCATCAAAATATAGTGCTTTATATTTGTTTTGTATATTTAAAATATTGACATGTAATTTTTTATATAAACAATTAATTGGTTTCTACGTTACCCAGCAGCCACGGAACACGTTGTTTTAACGTCCGGACAACGATGTTTCAAAGTCAGAACGTTATTTGGAGGTTGAAAGAATGTTGAAAAACGTTGTTGTGTGTCTGCTGGGTTATTTCAAGTCTATTATAATTACTTTAAA
Source organism: Tiaropsis multicirrata (assembly GCA_032270745.1). Classification (NCBI taxonomy): domain Eukaryota; kingdom Metazoa; phylum Cnidaria; class Hydrozoa; order Leptothecata; family Tiaropsidae; genus Tiaropsis; species Tiaropsis multicirrata. Next base: position 1,457 of record JAUJPO010045463.1, read on the forward strand.
TAATTATTTTTTTCATTTACGAAGTATAAAAATCCAAGTACTTCAACCTAACCAAGCCTTTAACTCGTTGGCTCCAAATTCGGAAAATTTAGCGAGTGACGTCATTTGCGAATCCGTTATCTACTTGCCATAGCAACAGACAAAACAGCATGAAATTATTTCTCCTGTCTCATTGTTATTTAATTGTCATTAAATTTGATTTTTGCTGAAGTAGCGACGCATTACGTCAATGGTTTGCCGTTTTGGAAATCTTCGGCAATTTATGGTCATTTCACGTCATAGCTTCATTTCTGCCAGCAAAGATATATTTCAATGAATTTGAAATGGTCTGCAATTTGTTGTCCTGACATCGTATAGAACCTAATAAAAAAACAACAAGTAAATTTAATTTAAGTTGTAATGTTCTTCTGGAGAATGGTTTCAATATTTGATATTTATATCCACAACGTTTTTTCAACATTGTTTCAACGTCCAAAAAACGTTCTGACGTCGAAACGTCGTTGTCCGGACGTTAAAACGACGTTCAATGCCTGCTGGGTAATATAGAGATGGTCAGCATAATTGACGTTTTAAAATATAGAGCTTTAGAGTAGTAGTTCCCGTTTAAAAAATCTAGAATTTTACCTGGCGTAGGGTTCCAGTGACATATCTTTATCTTCATTTTCGTTTGCTTGTTTGCTTGTTTGTTTGTTTGGATCCCATGAAAATATTCTTCTTCTTTTTTAATCATCTTTCTCCTCATCTCATCTCACCGTTAAATGAGTCATTTGAAATTTCTGTAAAGATAAAAGAGGTATAAAAGATCAAATACCAACAAAGAAATATCATCAATATACACACTATAAAACTCTCTTTAATGTTGTGAGTATGAGATTATTATTTTGAAGATTTTTTAGTAGCCCAACTGCGATTAAACTTAAGACTCTACATGCTTCTACGCCATGTCATACGATTTCTGCATTTCAACACAGGTGTCGTGTGGAGAAAGCTTTTGTTTTGAAAATACCTCGAAAGATTCCTCACATATTTTCTCTAAATCACTCTCAATGCTATTATTGTAATCGAGAGGAGAGAACTTGGATCGGTACGAAGTTACGAAGATTAGACTTATACAATTCGATCTCCTAAATTTAGTTTGGATTAATCTATTTTCAGTGAGACTCGTGCAGCGAAAATCCTCATCATATCAACATCACACTTTATTAATCTCTTCTTAATTTTCATTAAAGCCTAAATATAACAGCAACATCAATTTTTAGAGAAATCAAGTGTCCGAAACATGTGTCCGAAACATTCGTAAACAAACAGCATTCCAAATCACTTACGTTTATCATTTCAAATGTTTCTTCATCCGTGGATCAAAATCCTTTAACTTTTTTGTTTTTCATTTTTTCCGAACAGATTTGCCAAGAAGTCGCCAGCATCGCCGAACGATGCGAAATCCATTTGACATATACCTTCCATGCAATCGAACGGCGATTCACATTGTGCATATTGATTGCAGCTTTGACCTTCCTCTCGCTTATTCTGTTCATGTTTCGGTTTCTTCGGGACGCACTCTTTCTTCGTGCTGGACAATTCTTCCTCACACACATATTCAGCTTCTGCACATGCACAATCATTATTAGTCATACAAGTTTTCTTAATGATTCGAGGACAACCCTGTTTCTTGATGATACTGTCAAATGTGGTAGGTGCGCCACAGAATCCTTGTTTAAGATTGCAAGTCAATGCTGGTGGACAACTTCGTCTATTGTCACATGGTAATTGGCATTGCCATTTTGCTTGGTTACAGAAGTAGCCTTTTGTTTTATTACAGTCACCATCAGTCATGCAGATATTCTCCTCCTGAAATAAGAACGAACCATTTCAATGATGTTACCAGTGGTGGTTACAGAAGGTTTTCAAACATTTTGACGGAGAGTTTTGCTTTTGCTCATATTCCTTATTTGGAAAACATTCACCAAGGAAGAATCGAATGATAAGATAAACATGTTTACCAGTATGAAAGAAACAGATTCCAAACATAACTGTCAGAGGCAAATAAAAGGAAGCCGGTGATTCTAGTGGAATGCCGTTATACTCATTACATTTAATGGACTCATAATCACATTGTTAATGAAATGTCAATTTTGTTTTCATTCTTAGTTCACTCATCGCAATTTTTTTGATGAAACTGAAAGGGAAATAATTTTTGACTTACGTAAACGTCAATAGGTAGCGATGGAATTCCAACGAAATTTGGTTTATTCTTCCTCTACAAAAATAAAAGTTTGAGAAATTTAAAGAACATATCAGAACTGAGCTTTCTATAGCATTGCAAACAGAAAAACCAAACAGGACCACTATACAGTCTTCAACTAAACAACACAAAAACGCTGCTTAGCACTCGTGTTTAATTCCGAGATTTATGGTTTCCACTGGAGGAAAATAAAAAATAAAAATATTCTAAAACCTTACCATTACTGTAGGGAATGCATCAGCCACTCTGGTCAAAATTGATGTCAAAATCAAAATCATTTTCAATGCGTCCATTTCGAATTTCCGTCGTAAATACAACGTTCTACAAAATAAAAAAACAAAATAAATTCAATACAAAGTACGGACCGGAATAATGAATTTCAAAATTTCGAATATGATTAGGATTACAAAGAAAATCAGAATTACACTTACATAAATATTGACTGCCGATAAAATAATAGTAATATGTTCTTTAAGCGCGTAGTAAAAAGCTTATCAAAGTCTTGCAATATGAAAGTGCCAAGACTTAAATGCTTTATCATGAGAAGGATAAGAGAGATCTTGCAGCAAGATAACTCAACTATATCAGTAATAAAATGGATGGCTTTCTTTTCTTATATACCCCTCACCCTCACATACTCGAAAAAAATATATCACAATTCCTGATTGTTGAAGAGAAACAGTTAATGAATACTAATTGCCCTGTCTATTGTGTTTGGCCGGATACCTCCAAAGGTTCTCTTGTAACCTTCTACGCATCCGTGAGATGAAAAGCACGCATTCTGATTGGCTGACTAGACAAAATACAGGTTTCTGGTTGGCTAATCAAACAACGACTGTTAGAAAAGTCGCTACTATTTTTTTATCAAACGATTTCTCGCTCGTTAGCATAAAGATCTATTTAAAGGAGAACCGTTAAACTAATTCGCTCTCATTACATTAGATTAGTGTTTCTTAAAGAAAAGTTAAGCTACATTAGCAAACTTGTTCCTTTTCAAATCCGAACAACAGCTACATTGACGTAAAACTCACAGTCTTTTGTATCAATACCACATGTGCTTCTACCGCGCGTAAAAAAACAAAAGTAAACTAATTTTTAACGACGAAAATTTCTTTTCCGCGCGGCGGAATATCAACACCTTCCAGAGTTCAGGATGGCGATAAAACAAATGAGGCGACATAGAAGAACAAGAAATCTCTAGTAATTATTAAAATCAATCTATTTCTAGAAGTGTGTCGCAATAACGCTATATTCTTTGCATCCGCACCACATAAATACGTGTATGCAACAAAAAGCAGTGGCATACTCAACAAAAACAAAAAAGCTATACAACGAACCTTGGTTTTAACAACAACAAAATATCAATCGTAAAAATCAAATATCCAAGTCAAATAAACAAGGTCGGCGACAAGTTTAGAAAGTGCCGTGTAAACTAGCTCTGAACGGTAGAGACATGAAATGAATACTGATTATGTCATCGCAACAAATCGCTCTATATAACGGTCAGTTGATCGCTTATCTCTAATCTGATTGGTTCCTTCGTTTATCCGTCATTTTAATTAAACTTCTAATTACATTAATGATTAATCAATAAAATAACATAAAAGTGCGGGAGAGACGATCACGATAACTGTACGCAGGTTCCTTTACAACATTTTCGTGTTAATAATTTTCTCAATACCCTTTTGGTTCTCGCCTATTTATTAATGCTTTTTGTGATAACATAGTTTTGTCTTGTATTTAAAACATAACGGTTCTTTGACAATGCTGATGACATTTAAGATACGAAAAATCGCTGAGAGACAAAATGTTAGAGAGATCTGGCTATTTATTGATTAAAAGGCATAGGGGTTGAGGCATAGAGAAACCTAACTTACTTTTATAACGTTCTTTAAAAAAGAAAGTATCAAAACTTTGTGGCTTTCCTGTTGCAATTGATAACGGTCTATCCTTTTATTCAACTGAACATTAAAATGCGTCGATCATAATAGTATTGTATTAGTCTCCTGCTGAGATAACGGTGCACGTAAGCTATTCAAGAGGAAAAGACAGCCGTCCTAATCCGACCTAATCATCAATATGTATTGAAGATCCTTTTAATCAGTCTTTTTGAAATGGAACATAAAGGATTTCTAAAGGTATTGCCTAATATTCCGCAGTACTAAAACAATGAGACCTTTGAAGACTAGCCAAATCAGCGGATTAGAGTCGCGGATACTCTATAAAACGTGAGATCTCTTCTAATATGATAAAATAAGTTATATGACAGAGGCGGATTATAAAAGGTACTTATAAATTTTGACAGAGAGTGTTGCTTTTTGTTCATATTTCTTATATTATGGAAAGTCAATATGGATTCTCCGTCCAGAAAATTTGAGTACCTTCAGTATCTCTCTATGGTATGATTGAAAAATTGAAAAAAAAAACAGTATATAGAACTAGGAATACTTTCATTGTTGAAATAAAATGCATCTAAAAGAACTTTAAACTTTGAACCTGTCGAAGATTCTGACAAAAGTTAGTCATGTCGAGCATATCTCTATTCTTAATCACATGATTAATAAGCGCCGCGGAATTAACCGCTAGGCAATCACCAAGGAAAAAGGAAAAGCGTTAACAAGATTTTAGAAGAGATTGTGTTCAATTAAAAGGTCTTTGCTCATGATGCTGACTTAATCCTTAACGATATCATTTTAATTCATTAGAACTTAGGGTAAACAAACAAACTAGCATTGAGGTGTCAAGCAGCAAACCCACCTTATATCCTCTTAATAAAACTTTTCATACATTACGTAGCACTACGTACCAATCCCATAAAAAACGTCACCTTGATTATCAATACTACCATAACTCATTTGAAGACAAGGCGCGATAAAATCAGCGATCAATTTGTTTTTCACTTTGGTGATGTCGTTGTGTGAATGATTGATTGAAACTCTTGTGGAGAATGACACGCGATGTCAAACATAGTAGAACGTCGTGGTTGCCTAGGGAACAGTGTGCGGTTTGTTCATAAACATTGATATAACCCACGGCTTAAACCTTAGATTCCCACGATAAACCACGAGTCTCTAACACCATGTCTATTATCTTTAAGCTGGCGAGGTTCCTTAACTTTGCGTCAAATGGATGACATTTCTCGAATTGTTGGAATTGTGTTTTTTTACTGACAAATGTGATACATTGATGACCGTGTATATTATTTCATGTCGCCTTCTTGTTACACTTCTTTCCGCTTCATAAGAACAAACCATATAAGAACAATCACCAAAATCTGAAGAACAATCACCAAAATCTGAAGAACATGCTAAGAACATTTTAAGGCTTCTGAGGGAGATTTCTTTAAGACAGCTAAAAAAGCTCCCAGAATTAGGAACACATTAAGAACATTTTTAAAACTAGATTTTAGAAAAGTTGAGAACATTCGAAGGCCTCCACAGTGTCCTAATAAAAAATGTTGAACTGTTACTTATCTAAATATCAAAGGGTCAGACAGACAAGTATGTGTAGGAAGGAAGACAGATCATCCATATGAATAATCAGTAAATAATCTTAAATCAATATTACAAAGTGCCTGCTTAATTCGTGGTATGTTTTTACAGAACCTTGAACTATGCCAGACTCTCTTTTAAGAAAACTCTACTGGAGGTGATTAAAGAGATTTTCCGCTTATAAGATAAATAAAAAACGTGACAAATATGTAACCAAATATATCAATCATTTTCAACAGTTTTGTGGTTTTTTTGGTCTTTTTGGTTTTCAGCACCTCGTCAAATTTAAACATGTTTAGATTAGAAAACATGTTTTCCTCTGTTCATTTTAACAGGTTCATTTGAGCCGTTTATTTGGTTTCACAAATCATCTGAGAATGTGTCAAAATTTACTCGAACAGTCACAGTCACGAAAACTGACATGATATATAAGGGAATTACAAGGTTCTTATGGATGGTGCCCATCATAAAGACATCCCCCAAAAAGCCGAATGCTTCTGGTCTAATTGTTAAAAAAAATTCAAAAAACAGCCGGAATTTTAGGTTGCTTCCGTATAAAAGATTACGTCATGATAATCATGAAATGATGTTCTTGATTGAGCACTTATATAAAAACATTATTGCTTAAGGATAGATGGCTGTGAACCGTGTTTAATGACAGACTGATAAGACACTGCAGTCATCATCATCGAGCCTACGAAACGCTTTGTCATATAATCCCAAACAAAACTAACCTTTATGTCTGATATTTTGTCAAAAACCCTTGACACTAAGAAAGTAAGAAAAACGGAACAACATCTCTATTACAAAGACTTTGCGCCAAAGAAAATATGACTCATAGTTTACAAACTAAGAAGCGACACAACCTGACTCACCATTTCAAACCAAGTTGCAAATTGAACTATAGATAATCTCCAATCATATCCTATTTCAATTATCGTTGTGTTGCAAACTGTTGCACTTATTTGATCCTCTTCTCGACAGCTGTTTTCCTTTTCCATCCCACCGCATCCCACTCGCGGCTTTCCTCTCTACAGTTGTCATTCACCGGACTACACCCATAATAAAGTGGCTTTTTTGTCATTCTACTAAATTTAGTTGTTAGAAATCACAAACCCAAGATAAAGAATCAACATATTGTCAATGGGAATACAATAAAAAATTAAAGTCGTATTTTTTAAGGATAAAACTCCTGATGCAAACTAAAGGCATGGTTTTAATGGTATTTTACCTCTGTAGTTTTACACAAAGAAAATGTAACTAATATTTCTACAAGTTTTTACAAACTAGAAATAACTGAGTGAATAAGTTCCCCTTCTTGCATTAAGATTAATATTTACCAGATTCACGACTTTATAAAAACATAAATAATTGTTCAAGGTAAAGATCTAATCTAATTCAGGTAAGGCTGATCCGTTGGCTTTCTGCATAACCTTTTTAGAGTATTCTCCGTGTACATGAAGCTATAGAGGCCCCCTCGTGCCGGGAGGGGGGAGGGCAACAACAAGACCTTTTATATGTATTCTTTGGTACAAAATTCATATGATGTTTTCAAACTAAAATCCTAACAGTACGTCTTGCAGTGGCGGATTGAGTCGGAGAGCGTTGATTTTGCTCATATTCCTTATTTGGAAGTCAACACTCTCTGTCCAAGATTTGAAAATCCACCTGTGTGTCGAAAAAACGGAATAATTCTAATCAGTCATGGTAATATGATTCTTGCACAATTTGAAATACAGTTGAAACGGAAAACAACATTTTTCCGCAAAAGATGTTTGAAGGAGTTTTGTCATCACATCAATATCCCATTTAGTAGCAAACTTTAATTGTAGTCAGGATGTACAAAATACAGTTAGTTCCCTGACGAAATGTAACTGCCCCGGCCTTACAGGCATTATGTAAAAAGAATAAAGAAACTTATTTTTATCAATTGACATGCAGGTTTTCACTCACGTAAAATTTGATAACTTCTTGTTAAAGTAAAGAAGTTGGATTTGTTGCCAAAAATGTCTTCAGGTTGTAATTTTATTATCCAAATAGGTTAAGTTGAGCTAAATGATAAATCTATTCGACGTGATTAAAAAGTGGAGAAGCTTTGATGAATGGAAACCTTTTTACAAAGAAAAGAAAAGCTTTTTATTTACACGGGCGAAAATGATACTTAATTGAATTGCATCGAAAATGGAAAACATTAACCTGTTAGTTACCAAGGAAGCAATCTTAAAAAAATCTAAAATTTGAGATTAAATGAAATATATCAAAGTAACTGTCACGTAAATGACCTAAATTATACGAATGGAAATAGCGGCCATTATCACATCTAATGAAGCAAGAAATAAGCTTGAAATTAATATTTCCTATTCAATATCCATCAGAAAAGTCAATTACCTCATATTCTATGTGTCAATTATGGCCTACAAAGTGGTCAAAAAGCTTAGCACGCGCCAGGGATTAGGGTTTGCCCGCATTCAAAAGGAATTATAACTGTCTCTGCAAAAACCAAGGAGTAATTACACGCTATATCTTCTGTGGTTATATAGCCATTAAGCATAACTGATTTGGAAATGTATCAAGGCTTAGGTCATTTCGATGCTAAATAAAGAATGATAAACGTCTGACTCATAGCGTTCTATTTTGATAACCATCTAGTCATCATTCTGAAAGGCTACATCGGGTAAGTTACGGCATTTTTAGAAATTTATAAAATTTATCGTAACGTTTCCCCACCAATAACACTTATCCTAGCATGATGGTCATTTACATTTGGATGCAACTGTTAAAAGTTGCTTCATCTTTTAGACCCAGTGAAAGTAATAAGCAAAAACCCTATTTGTGACGTCCCAGTGATGACGTAATAAAACTTAAAATTGCTAGAGCCGTAAATGCTAAGGGTTCCTTCAAATCTATGGCAATGTGTAAGTGCTTTGCATTAGGAGTATTGACTGATACTGCTGTTGTCATGGAGATTGGCTTCTCTCTCTCTCTCGCTGTTATATAATTCAACTATTTTGAAGTCCATTAGAAATTACTATTTACCTTTTTTCCACTTATTCAACTTGTCAATGATATTTGAAGCAACGTGCACCAAGAACTATAGACTTCACCACTCAAGAACAGTGCTCTTACAGACGACTTAGGTTCAGCAATGCTAACTAGAAAGAAACTTGTCTTTCCATAAAGCATGCCCAAACCCGAATGATCTTCAAGCAAGCAAAACTCTGTATTTCATAGCCCCAATTCTCTAATCTTAACAATCAAGGGTACTTGGATGGTCACAATAGGTTTTATTGGAGATGTTAGATGTTAAATCTAGATGGAATATCTTTATCGGCAAGTTTTATTGTAAATCAAATATATTGCATTGCATGGGAGTAAAATTGATATAGCTTGTTCGTATACATTTTCTATCAGCTCTTATCTCCTTCATTTTCTATTGCTAAGAGAAAAAAGAAAAACAAGAACCAATTTCTTTACTTCAATTTCAAATAAAATACCTCTAAAATCTTAACAAGAAATCTAGACATCTTGGAAAGAAATTTTATCGATAGTTGTGCTTTGCTCCCATTGATAAACTTTTTCTTTGAATAAAACATGTTCAGGCGATTGATTAAAGATAAGATGACATTTGGAAAAAATTGATTCTCTGTTCGAAAAAAACTGATTGCGCCCTGTTGCATTACAGTTTCTTCTTTCAGTCCCACAACGTCAGTCATAATGGTTTTAGACTTTTTTTAAATCGCAGAAAGTCACCAAAACACAGTATAACTGGCAACACTTTTTTAACCCCACTCGATGCTTTTGAAAGTGGACTGTTGGCTAAAACTGAGGAAAGTGGCCGAAAAATGCGCTGCAAGGGTCCGATTTTGAAGCTCCAATATTTGTCAGAAATGTTTGTGATCGAGTGCCTCTCAACGAACCCCCTCCGGGTCTACAGAACTTTTGACCAGCTTTCTGATCTAATTAAACATCTTTAGAAGGTCATTAAATGTTTTCTGGCCAAAAAAAAATCAATCTTGATTTCAACTGCCTGAATGCCTGAATAAAGGAAGCGTAAAAAACTGGTGACGCACCTCGAGTAAGAAAAATATATTTTCACAAAGTGATGATGACTTTTTAAGCCGGAAGTTTGAGTCCCGTTGCAAAAGGTGACCGCAAGTAATTATTGCAGGAAAATTAACGCTCTGTTAATGACTTCTGGTGATAATGGTTTTGGTATTCACCACTGTTTGTTTTGTATCGAAGGATGTCTTAATAAATACCCTGAATATATTTCTGACATAATATTCCTCTTCAAATCTTCCAAAAAATTGTTTGGAAAAGTGTGCGCGTAATCGTAAAAGTTCCGCAAAAATAGTTTTTTTTTACTTGGATTTTTATGAATAGATATTTTCCATTCATTGTTTTAACTAAATCAATCAAGTGATCAACTTTGTCTTAGTGTCTATTAAATCTTTAATTGGTCTATAGGCGTTTTGCATATTGTTCAAGCACAATTTTTTTTTTATAAGAACTCATTCATTGAATGAAAGACAAATTTTGTGAGAAATAATTTTGACAGGTCAATCCTTTAATACATTTTTAGTATGAAGTTTGTATTCAAATTGTGAATTTATTTCGTATTTAAAATGTAAAATCTACTTCTTCTGAACAGCTTCTGTTACTTACGAATCTTAGAAATTAATTTTAGAGTTGGCAAACAGTCAAATATTCTTACAGTTTCCCAATAGACATACAAGTTATTTCAACATCGTTTCAATAAGGTTCTGGCGTTTGAATAACGTTGTTTAGACGTTAAATCAATGTCACGTGACTAATGGGTTTGGGTATTACAACACAAAGTCTATTTGATATGAATGCGATTTGAAAGAGGGTAAGTGGTTAAAAGTTGCGCATGCGGTTTAACTGTCTTTAAAACCTCTTTCTTTACAACATAATTACGCGGTTTTTAAGTGTAAAATACTTGTTGCGCAATTGCAAACAGTTAGATTTAATGTTAATTTTATTGTCTATTGTCCAATGCAATGTATAAAAACCATTAATTTAATGACTTACTATATAAGACACAACAGAACGGATAAGATACCGTTAATTAAAATGTCTATAAACTTTATCTTTGCAATGCTTTGAGTTTTGGAAAATGCTTTTTTTTTACATTACGTAATTTCCAGCATACCTGGGGTTTTTGCCAGTAACGTTGTTATGACATTAAGACACGTAAATAATGATTTGGAAATGATATGAAATGATATTTAAACTCAGACTTTTTTTCAACGTCGTTTTAATGTCTTGTGTCGGCTGGGCTATTAAGACAGAAAAAATATAAGTATTAAAGTATTTCAGCAAAAAATCTAATTTTACGTACCGTTTAACAAATATTGGTTGATGAATAATCTTTATAATTCCAATTTTACAAAACAAGTATTAAAATTCAAGCATAAAACAGTCAAATGAAAATAGTTGTCAGCAAAAAAATGCAATGTCAGCAAAAAAATACAATGTCAGTAAAAAAATACAATGCAAACGTTGATCAAAAAAACATTTTTGCAAAAATTTGTCAAAAAGTTAAATTCTGATGTTCTTTTTGTTCATGTCAAGTTTATCAGTCTGAATCAACCAGCAAACTTTGTCAAGTAATATACCTTGAAGAAAGGGAGGAGGCGTTTCTTGCACCTTAAAATATGAACAGTCAATTGATCAATTCTAAACAGTGGCGGATACAGAAGGTTCTCACAATTTTGACGGAGAGTGTTATTGCTTTTGCTCATAACTCCTAATATGGAAGTCAACACTCTCCTCCCGCGTCAAAATCTTCAGTCCTTTTTGTATCGCCTTTGCTGAAAATCGCCTGAGTTACTTAAAAGACCACAATTTAAAATCTCGCCTTCTTTTTTTACTAGTAATGGATTGTTTGTTTACTTGCTCATGCTCCATGAATGATCAATTCATCTCAACTCAACTTCATCTAACTGCTACCATTATGAATAGTGCATAGCAACAACAATCACGATTCAAAAACACCTTGGTTGCTAGGGGTACAATTTTTTAAATTGAAACGATATTCAATTTGTCTTAAATTAAGAGATTTATTAGATGCTGTGGTTTCATGTGTGTGATTGGATGTTCATGTTTTTTATTGGTTATGCAATGAACAATAATGGGTGGAGCATTTCTGTAGTTCGCCACTCTTAAAACTCAGTCGATGACTCATTGCTCAAAAATAAATGCTCAAATGTGATTTCTTTGGAACAATGCGGGTGTTGCAGAAAATAAAGTGCAGATGTAGGGTGATATGTGTCCGAGCATAATTTTGGATGTCCTACTCTAAGGACCCAAATAAACGGGCCCCCCTTTTATTAGAACCCCTCTATTATTTGGGTCCTTAGAGTAGGGGTCAAATTGTACCGTTATAAGATTACTGTGCGGGTGTTGGAAATGTAAAATGTTTCTGGTTAAATGATGCATGTATTTTTTTTTTCTGGAGCAACCGGTGGGATTGAAGGGTTTTATGATATCTCTAAATCAGTTTCATTTCACTATTAGTTTTGACTAATCAAATATTTCACAGGCTTTCAAATTTTTGCATTGCGTCATTCAGCAACCTCGTTTCCAAGTTTTCTTGCGCACCTTATGATGTATTTAATATGACTCGATAAACAACCTTGCATATTCTTCGACGTGCCAACAAAGACCCTGGGAACGAGGTTGGTCATTCGTATATTAATATAAATAACAGAATAATTTTATTTTATTTTTACGTTGGAAGAAAATTTTTTCTTTCTTACAGTATAGCAACTTTGTAGAAAGAAAATTATTTATTAAACGTTGTCACAACACAAGATGATTATTGGATTTATTGTATTCTATTTCATTGCTAAACGAAGTGGATTAGAAATCATGAAAAATACTTCCAACCTCAATTTCACAAGAGAAGTTTGCCATAATGCAACAATTAAAGAATTTAATGTTCTAATCTTATATACACTTGTTAAATGCGAAAGGAAGAATATTAATAGACTTTACTACTATTTTTCTATTGCAAACTGATGTGAAAAATAAGTACAGTATAAATCTAATTTATTTTCAACATGTTTCTTTTGTTGAGAAATATACTCATCTGAAGCAATAGTATATTCATGATATACATTACGTAATCGGTTCTACGAAAACATCTCAAAATCTTTATTGTTAAAAGTTTGAAACTAAGTGACAAACACCCGGATTTTTTAAGATTTTTTCGTATAATTTATGTTCTTGTCTGAAAGTCAGAAAAAGTTCTTTCTCAAAAGATCTCTCAACAAAGGGACGACCACTGTTGCGGAAGAGGTGGAAGAAAATAATAAATTTAAATAAATATCAGTGAAATTATTTACCATTATAATGTTCACCACTACTCATTATAATGGCAGCAATGCAACCGACATCTTATCTTATTCGAAGGTTTGTTTCTATTACTAATGATTCCAAGTTTCAGTAAGTTCGACATAAACAGCAACCAAACTGTTCGGATTCATCACAGCAGGCACGAAACGTTGTATTACCGAACAATGTTTTTCAACGTTATTTGGATGTTGAAACAATGCTAGAATAACGTTGTGTACCTGCTGGGATGGAAATTACTATTTCATAAGACTAGTAACTACGTCGTTGTGTTTCGCTGCAGCTTGGCTTGCGACAAGCTTACTACGTTCGCTGAATACAACTACTAGGTTCATACAAATCTCTTCTTCCCGTAGCGTTTGATTTATAAAAATAGTTCTTCCGCCCGCGCGCATCACTTTATAAGCACAACTCCCAAGTTTTGTGTCTCAGGAAAACCAAACGCTTGCTAGTCTACTATTTCATCCATTGTAGTCTTAACTTGATGAATTAAAAAACGCCCCTCTTTAGTCAGTCAACTCCTGCACAATTCTTTCGACATTCCTTTTACCAAAATATCCCAAGCCGGCACAATATATTCTTCAGCACAACCTTTCTATCATCTGATTCAACAAGTCTAAGTAAGAAAATTATGTTTTCACCAAGATTGTTCTTCAAACCTTTCGTCTGCTCTAGTGATCATATTACTTCAAATATATATTTGGAATAAATTAATTACCATTTGCCGCAATATTGTAACTGTCCGGTTAAACTGTAATAAACTTTAAATACGCAATACAATATATTACATATCGATGCTTTTGTTCTTAGAAAGACAAGCGACAGGTCGTTTAGTCAACATAACGGATACTTGATTAACGACCGTTCGACTAATGACCTAATAATTGTTTATTAATTAACTCTATTCATGTTTGTACCGTTACTTTCAGAAGGAATGATGAACCGAAAGTCTATTAAATTGCGTGTTATAATGAAAAGAACAAAGAAAAGGTTAAAAGGTCGTGTCCTTGCGAAACTAACTCGAGTGAACTAGTCAGTCTTGAGGCCCACGCCCCCCAGCGGTCAGCGTGGATTGAGGGGTGATTGGGGTCCTCAGTCTCTAGAGGGTGAAACAGATAGATTAAATTTAAAGAACCTATCATTATACAAGTCCAAATGTAAATCATTTTCAAATCAAATATCAGGAACCAAGCGAGGGGATTCCTGGATCTCTTGAAGTTCTTTTCTATGTCTTCTTTCAAACTGATTAAAGGTAAATTACAGCATCGCTACCCAAAACTTAAAGCAATAAAATTGATCAAACAAACTTAGTAGTAGCAAATAGTTGTACCTTTTAAATTGTAGGCGTCATCACTCGACATCATCTTTTGCACTTTGAAAGCCACAAATTTGTACAAATGTTTCGTTCGCGAACTAAATATAACCCTTTTTGCATTCCTTACCATACTCAACTCCACCTCCCTGAACCACATACACTAAAACTATCTTTTAACATGATGACCCCCTGTAATCTTTTCTCGAATAGCTTTCATAATGCAGCTGGCAATTTTTCCAGGGTGTCATCGAGCTTTCAAACGGCCCGTTGCAAGAGTCTTTACGTGAGTATTTCATTAAATGAGGAACATTCCTAACCTAAAGTAAAGTTATATATTTTATGACGAAAGATTTCTCAGCCTTTTATGTTCAAATATGTTTTTTGTCTTGCTTTTTTGTTTTCAATGCTTTTGTTTTTTTTGATTTGCTTCTTTTTGTTGCTTCTTTGTTTTTCTTTGTCCTTTATTGTTTTTCTTTGTTTTCTTTGTTTTGTTTTCGATTTTTGCTTTGTCTGGCTTTGTTTTTTATTGTTTTTGCTGTTTCTTTGTTTTGTTTTTTATTGTTTTTGTTCGTTGTTTGTTTTCGATTTTCTTTTTTTTCTTTTCTTTATTTGTTTACAATGTTTCTGTAGCCTTAACTAAAATGAGCCGAGATTTGGAAAAATTAAAAAGTTGTATGGTCATAAAAGCCAAATGATCAATCAAAAAAAATCTGTACTCTATATTGAATTGTTAATATATTATGAACAGCTCATTATCTTAAAACAGATTGATGACAGATATTTCTTAATTAGGAAAGTGTAGTTGTTTATTGCTTGCTCACCAAACCAAAGTAATTCCTTGTTATTAACAAACAGAGCAGGGGTTCTATTAAAAAAACTATAAACAATATTTCGTTTGCGAGATGGAGTTGAATGATTCATGGTTAGGAAGCAATCACCACGAAAAAAGAAGAAGCAAGTGGATTAGTCACAACTCAAAAATTTGTATCATAAACGAATCCTTCTGGTGTGTGGTGGAGTCTTCTTTTTTTACATGATTCACCCGATCAGTATATTTTACATTTCTACTCCGTTCCCCCTGATGGCAAACTTAAAAGGGAAACTTACATTCAAAATCAAATTTAACACAATGTGCCTGAGGCGTTTTAAAATAACAAAGCAAAAAGAAAAACACAGAACTAGACGGCGAATCACAACATGAAAACAGAACATTTTTGGCCACATTTTTTCATTTTTTCATTCAGTTAGTTTCGTCAATGAATAAAACATAAGAAACTATTACATCCTCTCCATCCTGTTGACTGTTGCCAAACACAACTTTCCTTTTTCTGGAATCTAGTTTTTTTTAAATAATTGATCAGATATTCCAAATGAAAAAATTCTGACAAACATAAAATTTATCATACACATTACGTAATGATTCCCGCAAGGTCTTTACAATACTTTTCGAAAGGAAAGACAAAGCACCATCGACCGTGCAATTTTGTGAATATATATTCCTTTGCTTAAAATTATATTGAAAGAGGCCATCTGATAGCACTATACTTTAATTACTTCGAAACAAACGCCCTTTTTTTTAAACCGCCCCTTTGTATAAACACCTTCCTGGAATAAACGCCCCCTTAAAATCCAAAAATATTAATAAATGCCCCGGGCGTTTATTTGAAGTAAACAGTAAAGCCTTAATCAATTGTTTGTAGTTGGTTTGAGCTGAATGGGAAATATGTAACGAAATATGAACGCCTTCAAAACAAAAACCCAAGAGAGGTATACCTTTGGTTATATTGTAGTCCCTGACCTATCCGCCTATACAAAAATATTTTCAGGCAAATACGAAAAATTAAACATCTCAGGACTCATCATCAGGACCCACACAAGCGGGTGCGGCTCGATCGCATAAAGCATTTAAGATAAGATTACACTCAAGCCGTTAGCACCCTAAAAAGGTGAAAACATTTGAAACTCTTTTAGTGATCCTCGACCATTGCGGTATTTTCACTTCGACCAATAACGTTACAGAACTGTTAAAAAAGTCTCGCGATCCACTCTGTGAGAAGAGACCCCAGCAAACAACGTCAGAGAACGTTATTTGGATGTCGAAAGAATGTTGAAGAAACGTTGTGTGTCTGCTGGGACCGTTCATAACATGATTGATGATGATTGATGAAATACAAACAGATCATATCATATCATATCCTACCTCTCCAAAAATATGCTTCTATGGTTGCACGTCCGCAAAACACCTGAAACAGCTTCCACCCTATAATAAAGTGTTAAAACCAAATGATAAATTTCAGCCATTTTGTTTTCATTTAACTTTTATATATGATGACCTTAGAAAATCACAATCTAAAAATAGCATAACCGGATTCTAGTTGGCAGGGGGTTAAAGCCTTATTTGGTCAAATAAAAATTCTAGTTTTTCCCTTCGTTCTTCAAAAAAGGAAAAATAGTTTTCTGCTTAGCCTTGAATTCTTTTGCTTCAAAAACAGGGGGTGGCAAGTATAAATAGCTCTCTCTGACTTTTATTCTCCTCTTCGTCTTATTTTCCCCACGCGACATTTGGACTGAATTTTATGGCGAGGAAAAGCGTGTCTTCTGTAAGCTAGACTTCAGTTCTGTATAAAAAACAAAAGAAATCTATTCCGAAAATTTCCCAGAATTCCAAATTCAATAATGCACCTTTAAGGCGCTTTAAAGAACAGATCATTAAAGACTTTATAGCGTGACTCTCGATCTTGATGATTCATTTTATCCCAAAATATATTTGTTTTCTAATGCTGTGATTTTCTAACCATAAAGTTGTCCAGGAGGTTCAAAACACGCTTCTTTATAGGGCTCATCAACTAAGCTGAAATTAATAGCATACTGTACCGCGGCGAATCGACGAAATTAGACTGTTTCTCTGTTCGTACGACTTTCAATGCAATCATCTTCTGCGTTTATTACTCTTGCACATTAATTACATTAAATTACAAAGAAGAAGCCATAACTTTCACCAGATTGACAATTTAAAATGAAAAGCATTTTGGGATTGAAACTGAGACAAATACAAGTACAAATGACGTGGGCATAACTGAGCGCTATTGCAGAACAAAATGTTCTTTTACCCCAATCTTACAAGGAAACAATGATATGATGATGGCGCAAATGTGGTTTGTTATATTCACATTTCAAATCTTCACGCTGTTTCAATCGTTTAATTTGTGGTGGTTTGGAATCAGGCCAACAAGAGAAAGAAGGAAAAAGCACACACAATTTAAAAGTAATCTTCTCCCTAATAAGGACATCAATATCACAAAGGCGCTAATTGTAATTATATTATTAGTCGCGGAATTTTAGTATATCACCAAAATGGGTAGCCTGATCAATAGACCTTTTCATAAATTACGCCACAACCAACGACTGCCTCGTTTTCATACAAATACCAAGGTGATTATATCTCACGAGACTCAAAATGACACATCTATCAATGGAGTCAAGTTTTGATAAACTCCCTTGGGATTCGGTTACCATAGCGATCAACTCAAAACGAGGCAGTCGTTGGTCGTGACGTAATTTATGAAAAGGTCAATCAAGCCAGATATTACAGCGCTGCGATACTGTATAAAGGTGATTTAGCGTTCTTGGTGCTTTAATGATTTCCTTAAAACTGTGAATATATGAATTTTAAGTTAGCGCTAAATAACTTTCAGTCACAACTTAACCATCATATTTTACCAAGTGACTGAAGCTGACTTACATATCTAGGCTACAAAAAGGGTGTGGTTTTCTTTTATCTTGTCTTCGAATGATTGCGTCGAACTTACAAAACGCTAGCTCAATCTACTCAATTCGAAACGAAAACGTGCTTCTTATAGAGGATGCTAAATAGTCGCAAATTCCTCTGTCCCAGAATATGCAGCTCTTCGCCGTATAGAGGCAAAGGGCGATTTTGCTTGGCGAGGGTTATATTTGGAAAATTCTTATACGTCCAACGGTTTTAGTATGGGTCTGGAAATCAGACCAGGTAAACCGTCGGCGGTTGCGCGCGGGAAAATGAGAAGGAGAATAGGATAATGGCGGATAATTGTCGTCTACAATATCAGAAAACTTATCGCACTTGATGCTAGGTTCATTTAATGCAAGTATTTTCAAGGTTTAGGACACAATGTGTTTGTTCCCAACTAATGTTTAAATCTATTTAAGAAGTTAACTATACTTATAGTTCCCAGTCTTAATATAATATCAACCGATATTTTTGCAATAACTTTACAAAGTACGCGATTACCGTACTGAGTTATCTGAAATATTTTATTGTTGCGAAATGCTAAAAAAATTGATACACTCAATATTAGATGATAGACTTTATATTGTTCAAGTTCAGGAAGTCATTTTAAGATGATTCTGATTCTTGGAGCATCAAATCCGATATGGATATCTAACGCCTGCGCATTCTGCTTTACAGTGTTTCACAATTGTATATCATGAAGCGCCAACTACGCTCGTTAATACAATACACTTCCTTCATTTTTTAAAGTTTCTTCATTTTTACGTTTAGGGGCCGAGTTCACTTCTTTTCTCTGAGACCTTTTCTATTCTCGGACCGTCATCTGGGGTAAAAAGCGTTGCGAGGGGTGAACTTCACTATGATGGTCGATTTGGGTGGGGCTCGAACCTACAACCCTCCCATCTGGAAACATTCTAAAAGTCCGGGTATTCGTCACTTTGCGAATCAGACTCTCTTGTACAAAAGCTGTTAAACAGACTTTAGTTTTGGAAATCACCCAATTACCCAACTACAGTGAAACCTCAAAAATCATCCCAAAACTCCAGCAATGCAAAGATTTATCCCTACCTGTTTACGAAATCAATATCGAAGTAGAACCAATGAGCCATATCAAGACAGTATAAATAAAAAAACATGGTTATTTAGGCTAGTTATAAGACTTAAGGTCATAAATTTTCAGAAAGCATTTTGATTCCCACGTAATAAGCCTTGATAAGACTTATGGTTGATTTCGCGTGTCATATGGCAGCGTGGGCTGGAATTAACTTTCATGTTTTTTAAGAAAATTTAACACCTTATTTAGATGTTTTTGAAATTTGTTGAAAATTGTCCGTGTTAAGAAATTAAAAAAATTATGACCGACCATGGCTCTGTCCACATCTGTGAACCCCAGTTTTGGGTGTGCTGTGATTATCAGGTGGGGCATATTCTCGTGCGCGGTAAGTTTGTTTGTTTATCTTCCTGATGAACTGAGTGATACAGTAGTCTAGCATCTAAACAATTAGAACTACAAAGTAAGGTATTGAAACAAAAACAGTACCTTTCGAAGAAGGAATCCCTCTTTTTAAGTGAACCGTAGTACCACAGTAGGAATCGATTGCAGGCCTCCTAGACGAAAGCCAAGTACGATGACCACCACACCACACCACACCACACCACACGACTACACAAGAATACTTTGTACAAACTAGGCCGGCTGATAAATGTTGTAAACGACTCTAGTCTAGTGTAATACAGAGAATTATCTCCGATAGCAGAATAGCAAGGTATCATCACCACGTGATCAATCAATCATTCGTTCATCACTCAAAGTATGTTTGTTATTGCGATGAAAGAACTTTTTGACGTCAGCTTACACATATCACACGCGATTTAATTAGTCAAAACAAACTGACACCACGCCTTAAATGTTAAGCATGCTTATCATCCGCTCACTACCTCTTTTGCGTGAGCCAACGTTCCGACATCAGGCTTATTATAAGCTCTTAAATTGTAAGTCCAATTCTTCCGCCATTTTGAGACTGATATAAAAGGTGCGGGGAGAGACGAACATTTGTAGAGTGACAAGTTTTTTTTTTACAAATGATTGATGACCAGAGGTAGCCACGCGACTGATCAATAAAAAAAAATGTTTGAACGAAAATTATAGTTTGTGTGAAGACTTTTGGGGAGCATTTGGTGAGAAAAGATTTAGTGCAGTCAAATGGTAATTGGTAATATTGTTTTATATTTTTTATTTTTAAAATTTATCAAAAATTATCAAATTATTTACAATTTCTTTCTTTTAAATATTAAATATATACATTTTACAAACGCAAGAACCTTAAAGTAAAAGATTTCTCCCAACAGGCAACACGATATCCAAATTACATGATCTTCAAGATACGACGGGTACCACCTATTTACGAAAAAATAGTGACAAAAAGTGAGACTTTTCCGCAAAATAAAAGATTACGTAAAAGGCTCGATTGCCTTCATTGAGGAAAAGCTGCCGAGAAAGCGCGGCAACGTAATCCTTTCTAAGGGATTTTAACCACAGAAAAAATCGACCGCTGCGCGTGACTTGAGATTTCGTTCTAAACACAGGTTCTAAAAAAGTTGTTTTAGTTTGGAACAATGATATTGTCCTTCAGCTCTAGTTTCGATGGTGATGTGTTCCTTGATGGCATGACATTCTCGGCTTTCGGCCTCTCGTCGCCACGGTTGGGGTCACAGTCTTTCTTTATTTGTTCATACCATGTATAATAGCATGTGTAGTTATGGTAAACATTGTTTCCTTGGATACAACTTTTCAAGAGATCTTCGGCCTGAGATGAAATGATGATTTGAATTATAAAACCATCTAGAATTTATAATGTCAGCAAAAAAACCTTACCGGAGGAGGGGAAAAAATTTCAGAGAAGTAACGGTGTTTACGAACCAAAATTGACCCTTTTAGAAAGACCAATTTTGAAAAAGATTTTTTTCTATATTTACGATTTTACGATCCTTAGAGGTTTAGAGAGATAATATATTTTCTAACAGTTTCTTAAAAATAAGGACTGGAATGTTCAAAATTATGATCCGTTGAAGAATAACTCTATTCCAATTTTTGTAACTCTTGGAGAGACTTTCAAAGCTCATGCCCGTAGTCTGATTTGCAGACCCATAATAAAACCTTTAGACGTATGAGAAGCACGTTTAGTTAGAGGATGAGGGCGGCCTAACCCTTCACCAAGTAGCCCTCAACCGGGGGATCTGGAAACTCTCTGATGACACTGGCGTAGTACACTATTGATGTCATTTGCCGACTTACCTTTTTAAAGTTACATTTTCTGGTGCTCAAACATTTATGAAGATCGTCGTACATTGCCACAAGTTTTCCAGCTGTTTTCTCTGATGTTGTATTCATCTTTTGTCCAAAGTCATTGAAACACTATCAATGAAATAATAACCAGAAATACATTGAGTGTCGAAAAATAAAAGTCAGTGGCGGGCGGATACAGAAGGTTCTCAGAAATTTTGACGGAGAGTGTTGATTTCCATATAAAGAAATATGAACAAAAGCAATACTCTCCTCCGTCAAAGCTTTTGAGAACCCTCTGTATCGGTCACTTGAATTGCAGAAACAGAGCCGCGTTCACCGTTAAGTCTTTACAGTCTTTACAAGATTTAGTTTCTTGGAGTTTTAGTGGCGAATCCACTGTAAAAGATTCTTTGATTTAATTTTCACCTTTTATAGGTAGTTTTGGGAGTGTTTTAGCCATCCAAGAGCAAGAGGTCAAGTTTCCAAAATGTCTTATATTATTGTTTTCAACAGAAATAAAGTCTTAAAGGTTTGTCAAGGATAGCTTAGTGGCAAATCTTTTATATTGGCCTCCCTAGCGTTGAAAAAGACACAACGCTACTGATGTGAGGTTGTAATAAATAGGTCAAATAACTTTCCATCTCGCCCCATGTACTGAAAGTCGTGGCTCACGTCTGTTTTTACCATCATGATTGTATAGTAACATTATGTCTTAAAGGACTCTATACGAAGTAAAGCCACTGCGTCGATGCAGAATCTGAAATCGTTAAAGTTTAAACCCAGAAAGAAAAAGCCCTCAGAAAACTTGGTTTACTCTTGTCTATAATTATTCCACAAACGAACCTTTAATTCTTCGTCTTTCTCAGTTAGCATATGCAGTTTGGCTGTTGAATCTGTTGAAACATTTTTGAAGGTTTTGCCAAAGTTTGATGCTAGAGAATTTTGTTGTTGTTGGTTGAGAATTGGTCTTGCTGCTGATGTATTAGTGTTCAAATATTGTTGCTGGTTCGGTTGTTGCTGTTGTTGGAATCGATTCAACATGTTGTTTGAGATGTTGGCATTAGTGTTGGATTGTGTGCTTTGGTATTGTTGAGGTTGCTGATACTGTTGTTGTTGTTGTTGTTGTTGTTGTTGTTGTTGAGCAATAGGTTGTTGTTGTTGAACATGGATAACTTCTTGTTGAAAACCGATTCTTTCTAATGAAGAAGTAGATCCTCCGTCAGCAGAATTATCATCATCTTCAGAAGCATCATTTGTTGATGAAACTTCTTCACCATCATCACTGGTGATTGGCTGGTCATCTTCCTTATCGTTGTTGTTGTCTGCTGCTACTACTGCTGCAAGTTCCCTTTGTTTAGTGGCTTTTTTGTGGTGACCTAAAGTAGAAATATTAGAAATGGTATTATCATCAGAGGATGTCTAACATAGGAGTTTAGGAAATATTTTTTGAATTTTTCTTTATTAGATATCTGCTGCAGCTGGTGCTGGTGTACAATGTCGGTCATAAGGTTATAGACTTTTCAGAATTAGCATAAAATCACCAAAACACTGAAGGTTTGAACCTCTTGAACTTGAAGGTCCGTTTGCATATGCTACCAAGTTACCAATAGCTGACTTTATTTACAGCAACCTTGAATGATGAAACAAATTTCCAAAAATGTACATACTTTTAAGTCCGAGATTGTAAACAATTTCCATAATAAATTTTTAAGTGCAATGCTTGTGATGAGACCTCACACAAGAGATTATTCCAAAGAAATATATACTTACTTTTCCTCGGCGCAGAAGACACCACATTCAAAATGACCAAAAACAAAACCAAACCAAATTTCAAATGCATTCCTTTTTGTAAATATGTGGATTTTAAAACAGCAAATTTATTTTATTTGGACAATCACTAACACCCATGCTAATTGCAAAGTTTTTTCAAAACAATTATGCCAATTATCTTTCACTACTACATAAATGCGTCTTTCAATTCCTTGAAATTTTGAATTCAACCAACCGTATCGAACATTTTATACAGAAAATGTGAAAATTAATAACTTTTTGATTTGTTGAATGTTGCTGTTTTTTCAGTTTTTGTTCGAAAATAATGTTTGATTTTGTTAGCTTTTGTGTTTCTTTGATTTTTTTGTTTTTGTTGTTCTTGTTTTTGTGCGTTTCTCTTTGATTTTGCTCTCCTTGTTTTTCTTCCTGTTTTTTATTTCTGTTGCTTTTGTTTCCTTTGCTTTGCATTTGTTTTTGCATTTTAATTTCCTCTTGCTTTGTTTTTCTTTCCTTTTTGTTTTGCTGGCTTTGTTTTTTTATTTGTTTTAAATGTTTTCTATCTTTTTTTGTTTGCGTTACTTTTTGCTTGTTTGCTTTTGTTTGTTTTTGTCTTGTTCGGTTACCACCTTTGTTTTGTTTTGGAAGAACACAAAGAGAGAAGAAGCGCTAATTTAAAATGGAAAACGTCCAGGAAGATTGGGGAATCTATATTGTGCAACTAATATCCAAATATCCGAATTCCCTTTGGCAAAGAATGTCAAATTGGATATAAAATATATATAAATACAAGTATCTATTTTTGTCTTTTACCTGCGAAGTTATTCCAATATAAATCTTAAACACATTCCGAACCAAGGAAACTCGCCCGATCATTTCAGATTCCAGAGGTTCCAGAGAGACATAAATGACAGTTACAAACAAGAAAAATAAATCAATGGAAATGACAAAGTATACAAAAAAATATAAAATTTAAAATATATATTGAGAAACATAAGATACTTTCTAAATCTAAAAACAAAAATGGGTGGAGCTACCATGTGACCGCTGGTTCCCTTTCCCACTGAGGAAAGCATACAAAATCATATAAGACATATAAAAGTAAAATCGGTTGGACGCTCTATTACTAGGGTGCTAACTACTTTACGGATATGAAATCTCTCAAAACTGAACTGAAGGTCACAAAATGGAAACTTACTCGTTATTAGTTGATTTGGGTCACGTGACGAAGAAATGAATTCAAAAATTCTCATACAATCTTGGTACGCCTGGTGCGTCCTGTGTTAGGCGTTTAATCATTTAAATTATGATTATGGCTCGACAAGCAGGAGCATTAGACCCTTGACAGCATTATTAGTGTCAATGATATGTTTAGAAAACATAGAACCTTTTACTTCCTTTTTTATAGAAGTTTCTCTTTGAATATACTTCTGACCTTGCAATAATCTAAGAGGAATGAATTTTATCCGATGAGATTAACACAGTTTCCTGTTTACGCGTATGATATTTTACATTTGTTGAGAGCGTCCCTCCTTCCTGTCTTGAAAGAGAGGATTTCAGGCATATTGAAAACAACAACAAATAAACTCCCACGGCATACAAAAGCTACGCCATGGGCGAAGTCCAAAATTTGAAATGCAATACACTTAAAGGGGGCGGGGCGTACGGGGTTTGGAATTACCGAAATACCGAAGTATTTTACCCAAATTTCCGAAACTCAGAAAAAATTTCCCATAATTTCCGAAACCGAAATTATGATAAAATATTCCTACATTTTATTTATAAATATACCTACATTACGGAAATTTCCGAAGTGAATATTGACGTGTATTTCCGAAATCGAAGCGAAGAAATTCTCATTTTCTGAAAACCGAACAATTTTTGACACGATTACCGAAATTCCGGACTATAAAAGGTCCATTTCTGTACTACCGAAATTCCGTACGCCCCCCTCCTAATCGTTTTGAGAAATGGTGTGAGATACTGCCACCAGACCCTTACCATCATGCAATTGTTCGTTTCCCATAGCTTAAGTTGATTCTGAAAACTTGCAATAGATTTGAATAAGACCAACCTTCGGATGCATTTTTCTCACGACGCTCAAGAAAACGGCATTACACTGCAATCTTTGCCAATGTATTGACGTCAACAAACTATCATGCATTGGTATCATCCTTTTTCCATGTTCAGTAACTTTTGAATCAGCTTAGGATAGTAAAGGTTTGCAAATCTAAATATAGCTATATGTTTGCCGGTAATAGCAATAAGAGCTTTTATGATGAGTAGTGGAGAGCTATTTTGATATCACTGACATTTCTTTATTAAACATTCCTGCATTTACAGATTCATTTTAAAAGAAGGATTTTAAAAGTAAACTTTAAACTCCCGCTGACTCTAATTATGATCTCAAAAACAAACAACATCCCATTTTTCTCAGGCATCTCTGCCAGCATCATGAAGCTGATATTTAACTACACCTAAGGTATTTCCAAAAATTAATCTTTGTGTACAAAAAGTAATATCAAATCCGTCATCCAATTTATCAATGTCCCCAATACTTCGATGACCAAAAAAGGACCAAAGAATCAGAGTTCAAGACCCGGTGAAAAAGTGTCAAAAGTGTCAAGCCAAGAGCCCCCGGTAAAGTTCAATTTAACCATTTATTAACCAATGAAAACCCCCGTTGAAAGCTTTTACTTACTCTGCTAATTCATTACGTAATCATTCAAATACGAAAATAACCTAAAAAATTCGGGTGTTTAGTTTTGAATCTTTAACAGTAGTGGCAAATGCGGATTTTTTCGGAATGTTTCCGTTAGAAAAGATTACGTAATGGAAATCATGAATTACGCGGAGAAGATAAAAATGAGTGCAATAAGTCCAGCGGCGTTTGTTTATTTAAGAATAGAGGGTATAATGTAGAAAGGATTTAATTCTTTTTCAAAAGTAGGAGGGTGACCTTTTTGTAAACTTTTTCGGCATCGTAAAGTAGGAGGAGCTTCTTAAGTGGCTTTACTCTACGAGGAGTATATGATTGAGCTGGTGTAATTGTTGTAATGCCAAATGGTGCTGGTAGTGTTCTTGATCGGGCTGACATAAACCACGAGATGAATTGGTTAGTATGAATATTTTTTGGCAATGTTGAGTTAATTGAGCTGATGACGATTTATTCACCAAGTTTTGTTGGTAAAAATGTAAAGCTATTTCTTGCTGTTGATTTTTGACCGGATAATTAAGTTGTGACGGATTAAGACACTTCTCTGTAGTGTCCCAGTTGATACCAAAACCTCGATGGAGTGTGTGAAAATTCGAACCTTTTAACCCACTTGGTCGAATGACAATGTTTCCCAGAGTGGGGTCATTTAACTCTAGTGTTATGCAGTCGTAATTTCAGAGAGCTATATTGCTCTGTTTTGTCATTGGGATTGAGGGAAACCTCCAGTTTTCAGACACAAGTGGTGGAGCATTAGGTGGATTGTGCGAAGGAAGAAATTTTGTTCGTTGATTTGGCTTAAAATATAAATGTTTATATCTCTCAAAGTTCTTTGCGAGAAGCGTAAAAAATGACCAAGCTTGTTGACCTGAAACAGATCATTTCTAATCGGGTACTGTATGTTTTTGTTATTTTTTTCTTTCTTGCGTTCACGGTATAAATGTTTATATCTCTCAAAGTTCTTTGCGAGAAGCGTAAAAAAAATAACCTAGCTTGTTGACCTGAAACAGATCATTTCTAATCGAGTATGTTTTTGTTATTTTTTTTCTTTCTTGCGTTCACTGTGGGCTGTCAGTAATGTTATCAATGAAAAACTACATATTATTTTACCGAAGGGAAAAACGTCATCCATGGAGTCTAGAAGAAACAAATCAATAATTGATAAGTTGTTATCCCCTTTTCCATTGATTTTATATACTTCTTCTAATTGTAAGAACAATTTCCGAATTGATGCTTATTGTGTAGGAGGAGTGACGTTGGAATTGAAGTTACGGAGCAAGTCGTTAATGGAAGAATGGTGGACAACAACCAAAGAACCTAAGGTGTTCCAACCCAAATTTCTTTGAAACCAAAATCAAAACAAAAAGAAAAATTAGGCACCCACACTTAGATTCAAGATGGTAGAAATGAAAATCCTTTCTCGAAAGAAATTATAGATTGTTTCACCAGATGAAAAACTCATACGAAGCCGACAGACCATTATAAGCAAAAGAAGTCTATACGTTTCTTTACGAACAATATGGCTTGGATGGAAAATAAGGTTCTGCTAGTTTGGCCCTAGTCACTGTAAAATATTTATTACAACCAACTAATCAAAGAAAATTGGAATTTGATGAAAACGAAAAAGGGCTACTTGAGAAGAAGAAGAGATCTAAATTATCCTTATTTTGGGTCTTCATTTTTCAAAATGTTCACAATTGAAAACATCAGGATTCGATATTCTTACAAAAAAAAAACAGTTCATCCTCTCACCATCAGAGGGGGCATAAATCGGAAACGAGGCGTTCCCTAAACGGTCCGATTCATCCTTTCGTTATTTTTTATTAATAATAACGAGTATGGTTCATAATAGATTCTCAAAATATTTATTATAAGTTGACGTTTATTTTATGTCAGTAATATATTTGAGCATATTTGAGGGTTTTTGAAAAGTTGTTGTGTTAGGATTTGCGAAAGGGCTTACTAAAATAAAGAAATGGCTAATTGGTCACACTGGTTTTAAAGTGGAATGGTTTTCTTCGTGAGTATTATCTCATAATTATCAAGAGAACTCATCCTTCAGAACAAGGATTTAATATGAGCAAACTGGACACGATAAAGCTCTTGGAAACTGGTATAAGCCACAGGCATTAAGTTACAGATTTGGGGTACTCTACCCAAACTGCAGAGGTGGATGCAGAAGCTTCTTTGATGGAGAGTGGTGTTTTTGTCCGTTTTTCTTGTATAGAAATTCAAAACTCTCCGTCAAAATATTTGAGTACCTTTGGCATCCACCTCTGAGTTAGCCACAATCAATATAGGCTGACGAAGAGCTTTTTTGGGGTTCTCTTTACCTACCACTGGCAATTGGAGGATGCATTGAGCTCAATCTCGCAACTGTTATCATTTAACCTATTGAGATTTTCTACGGATCGCTTTTGGCAGTGACAGTGCAGAGATACGTTTTCTTCTCTGTATAAAATATTTAAAACTGTGCTGATCAATTGAATAGTTGACTCACGCTCACAGCTCAATGATAACGGTTTTTGTAAAGTCACGGCGAGTCATGCATTTAAAGCAAAGTTCTTGCGTCACATTTCACGAGACACTAAAAGCTGATATTGTTTACACTTTTTTTATATAAGAACAATTTTATAAGAACATCGAGCCTCAGATTTGGTAATGAATTTCACCAAAAACTATGAAGAACTCACAATTTGGTGAGGGAATTGAATGGGAATTTTCCTAACGAAAGCTTAGACCAAGGGAAGCATTTTAGTCATATATTTAAGGGTGGGGTGGGATGGGAAACTTGGAGAAAATAAGGATAAAAGTTAAGAACACTCGAGCGTCGGTCGAAATTGACTGGTTGTTATAAAAAAAGGAGAGTGTATACAGTTCAAAATGAACTAGTTAATGCGCGTAGTGTTTATAGTAAAAACGAAAGCTGGAAGGAAATAGGATGGGAATCTAAACAAGAAATACTAGTAAGACGGAACTAAAACCGATATATGAAAAGGATTCACAAGTATTTCTTCAGATACTTATATCGGATCAATATTTGATTTACTTTAAAATCAAACATAAACGTTAACAATCATATAAATTATCTCGAAATTATCCGCGATGCAAAAGAACGTTGAAGCAGGAAAGCAAGAAAAATTGGAGTTCAATTTAAGAAAAAAATTGATAAAGGAAATTGCGAATGACAATTTCATTGAGTTTTTTTGTCGACTCAGCTCAATTGTATCAATTATATTTGAGAAGAAATTCAAAAAATGCTGAGCAAAGATACAAGTTATGAATCGAACAGGTTTTTTGAATGAACAGATGGAACATTTTTACTTTCAATAGAGTTTTCACAAAGTTTTAGAGGCACCTTACCGAGTTTAGGTGAAGATATGAATGATAGACAACAGGGGTACCATGACAACAGGGATACCATGTGCGATTGGAGCGCAAGAAAATGAAACATATGAATGGTTCAGTTTTGTGTGAAGGGCTATGTGAAACTAAAATATTCTTCAATTAGTAGCGACGGAGGTTTTATTGGACAGACAGCTGACGTCATCTATAATCTGATTTTGGTACTTTTCAGGACCTACTAACCTAAAAACTTTTACTCGACATTTATAAAAATATAATGATCAGAGGGATTTCGAAAACTAAAGATGACGTCATCATCAATCATATCACGCAATAGTAAGGTCGTCCTGACAGAAAAAAGGGTTAAAAAGTTGGAACAACAAACAAATAGTTATTAGTTTTAGAAACAAACAAATAGTTATTGGCCCAGCGCTTAGCGTACGGGCCTTTCATTAGCACTGCGCCCGGTGTGTGTAAGTAAGTGTGTTACTCTCATGGTAGACGGTGTTCGCTTCTAATTACAGGCTATTGCCAACGCGCCATATTCAGTTATTTAGGAGATAAATATTCGACATAACTCCTTCCCGTTTTCATAGTTTTATCTCCTTAATAACTTTAACGGTATTTCCTGTTTGTTTGGAGTTATGAAAGATTATTCAAGATGGCTACCAAAGCGAGCGTCGTCCGTCTCAGTGTTCATCTCTTGCAAGTTTCAATTTGGGTCGCATCTTTTTGAAACTTGACAGATCAATACTAGGTTTGCATCAAGATCCAAGGACATGTTTATTTCATCTTGATTTTAGGTCATTTGCTCAAGTTTTCATTGAAATTTATGAGCTTTTTTTAAACCAGACATTCTTTGCCATGCTGCAACAACAAACTATAAACACATTTTCCTGTTGGTTTTGGACATTTATATACAGTTATATAACAGAATGTTACTGGAATTTAATAAAGTATATTAGAGTACAGTTCATGTGTAAATTTGAGGATGACTGAC
>JAUJPO010045464.1:0-16665 GCA_032270745.1 Tiaropsis multicirrata
AGCACTCCTCCGTACGGATATTTCTGGTAATGCTTTCATCAGCATTTCAGAAATATACGATAATCTATATCCTTTAACTAGTAAGATCTTTTACTTATCTCAGATTGAGGAACCAACAATGATAAATGTTTTATTTTTATTTGCAATATATTTTGACTTTTATAGTCATCATCAGGCTAAAAACAGAATAAAAACAGAATAAAAACAAGATTAAAATCTAGAGTTAAAACATATCAACATACATAGCTTACTACTTCAAAGATCAAATGAAATCATAAATTCAAATTAAAAGTAAAACCTACATTTAAAAAAATTTGATTCCCAACTCTGAGTATATATAATTTTAAAATAAATTAATGAAAAGTTTATGACTTGTGTATTCATCACGCGTATTAATTGTTGGTCTCAATTGTGCAATAAAAAGTGCTTCAAGTATCAAGAGATGATATTCTGAGAGATCGCTATGTGCCAAAATTGAAGCATCTTCAATCCCAAGAGTGTGATTGCATTCCATCATGTGTTTTGCGACTGGCTTTCTAGGTTGGCCATGCTCCTTCAATCAGCTGATCAGATGTTGGCGTGTGTAGCCTACATAGCACGCATTACAACGTGGACAGTGAATTTTATAGACCAACCAACTTTTTAATGGAGTTTCCACTGAAGGTTTTAATGACGGAAGTACAGTTTTAAGCTTTTTCAATGTAAATTTGACAGTACAAGAAGCTTTCATTTTAGATAAACTGTTTTTAAATTCATCCGAAACCTTTCCTCTATATTGAATTTTAAGTTCAAATGCCTTTTCATCAGACTTTTCTTTTTCTGTCGCAGTTTCAGTCTCCAGAAGCTTACTCAAAGTTTCTTTAATGATAGAATCGACGAAAAATTTACGATATTGATTTTTTTAGCTTTTTCAAGACTCTGGTGAAATGTTTCAAAATTACTACATGAGCGAAATATTCTATGAATCATACCGCACACAACAGATTGTTTGTATTTCATTGGAGAAAGAGCTAAAAAAATCATAACTAAACCGGTATCGGTTGATTTGGTATATCACGTTGAGCAAAGACAATTTACATGTCGATGAATCTCCATATCTAAAAACGCAATTTTCTCATATCTCTCACGCTCAACAGTGAATTTAAGATACAGAGGGTTCAAGTTATTGATACTAGAAAGTTTAGAGTCGATATAATTGACATGAGTATCTCTTAACACATCATCCATGTATCTACGATATAACATTGCATCTCCTTGGATTGTTGGGTCATAGGTGCTTAACCAACCATTTGCTAACATCGGGGAAGGTGGACTTCCCATTGTATAATCCTTCATTCTTTTATTTATTTTTCAACTTTTGTTCTATTTTAGTCTTCTTTGTTTTCTTTTGCAATTCTTTGCTTTGCAATTTTCATTTGTGATTTTTATTTCCTTTGTCAGAAATCACCCAGAAATCACTTTGCATTTTGCAAAGTGCAAAGTTATAATTCAAACGCTGAAAGATTTGCGAAAAATAAACCTTTCTTGAGCAACAAAAATTGCAAATTCAACAGGTTACATTCAAGAAAACAAAAAGATAAATTAATTCAGTAAAATTAAACCATTTATCAATCGAATTCCAACCATCTTTGACTGAATCCAAGAAACCAACATTCTTTACCAGGAGTCATTTGAGAAGTTTCTAGAAATTTAACCGCATGATGTTTCTTGTCTTTCATTTTTCATTCAATCAAATCACGCAATTTCAGATTTTGGTCCAATCAAAATATGCGATTCATTTTTAAGGGAGCCCTGGGTTTTAAAACCCACACATGAAACTTGAGTAATCAAGTTTCTTAAAATGAGATCAGGGGTTTAGATTCAGGGCTGGTGTGCTATGGGGGCAAGGTTTTAGATCAATAATTTAGGTTTTTTGAAAGGTAAAAGGTAGAAGAAGGTTGATGCTTGATGTGGGAACCTTTTTATCGAAAGTTATGAGCAAATTAGTACAGGTTTTCATGCTAAATTTCGTTTTTCAGCCATAACTATTTATTAACTGGAGAAACGTAATTCTAGGCTACAGTGAAAATTTCAAATCAAAACTCTTATTTTTGACAGCGCACTTTCAATGCAAATAACTCTATGTTGCTAATTAAGTTATAACAAATCTGTTTGCGTATATGGAAAGGTTAGCTTTTCGTTTTTGGATACTTTTTATTTGAAAGTGTTTAATTAAGCCAAAATGAAGATACAGGCAAAATCTTTAAGAGCCATTTTTGTAATTTTTTCTGTTGAACAACCTAAACGCATTTCCAAAAATTGGCCTACTAATTTTATTTGCCCATGTCCTCACCTCATGAAGGAGAACCTTCAACTGAACTCTAGCCTTCTCAGTGTAAAAAAAGAGTCAAGTTAGTTAGTAGAAATGATTTCAAGAGTTGATGCAAGAGGTTTCCTCAAGAGCCTATTTTTAATCGCGAAATGATTATCCCTAAATATTTCACGATTACACTGTCTATCGCGAAAAAAATGTGTCTATTGCACAAAAAATTAACGCGATAAAGAGTGAAAAAGTTTTCACTCTATTTTTTTAACCTATTTTTTAAACCCTATTTTTAACAATAGAACCACCAGTTCTTTTATTTTTCTTTTGTTTCCCTGTTTACATAAGACCACAAGGCAAGTGATCGCAGGGGAAAGATTTGAAAAAATATCGTGATAAAGAGTTTCTACATGAGAAGTTTTCTGGGCTGAAAAAACATAGATTTGAAGAAAATTTCTTGATAGGTTAAATATTTTACTGAAAAAATTAGGCATTTTAGCCTTTTCCAAGCATTTTTTAAAGAAATCTTTCTGTACTTAGCACTTTTTACTTTTTAAACCCTTTAATTTTATATGGTTGTTATAAAATGGAAATTACACATCACATTTCGAAATTTTATTGTTATTAAAAATATATTTTCATCTAAATTTAGTGAGTAGAAATGAAAGTTAGTAAGATTGAAGTTAATTAGTTCCACAATTAAAAACAAACTAGTTTAATTATTACTACTAGCATTGTACACAAAGGTTATGAATATTTACAAAAGTTTGCATATTTTGCATTTTTCACCAAAATCTGGTGTAATGTTTTGAAGATCTCTTTTTCAGGGATTTTGGTGGTAAAAAATAGGGTGACATGTGTTGGGGGTGCTACTAGGTGCAGACTCGCAATAAGACTGAAAAATAAAGACCTGTATCCACAAAGTTCTTGTTTTCTGTCCTATTATATATTTTTTCTTTATTTTAGATAAAAACATAGAAATGTCATACAGAAGAAGAAGCAGATCGAGGTCAAGATCTCGTAGTCCAATCAGACGAAAACATAGGGATAGAAGTTATAGTCCAAAGTATGACAGAGGTAAATCATCAAAGAATCGATCAAGAAGCCCTGATACCCGAAAGCCATATAATAGAAATAAAGACAGATCAGAATGGGGTAGAAATACAATGGATACAGAAATATGGAGAGCTGATAGGGATAGGATATCAGAAGATGGTGTGTCTTGTGTGTGGGGGTTCTCACCGAGAGCTCCAAGTGTTGATTCAGAAATGAATGATAAAAATAACTCTTCAGATGAACTGAGCGGTAATGAATCAAAACATAAGAAGAAGAAAAAGAAATCTTCTAAGGACAAAAAAAGTAAAAAGAAAAAGAAAAAAGAAAAGAAAAATAAAAAGAAGAAAAAGTCTGCAAAAAGTAGCAGCAACGAAAGTTCTGATTCTGAAAAATCTGCGAATGAGAATGGAGGTGATGTAGAAGATGAATGGACCGAAAGGGCTACTTCAGCAAATGTAAACATTGGCCCGCTTCCCTTATCCATTGCAGAAATTGACCAAACGACTTCAAAGGACTATGGTGACGCTTTGCTCCCTGGTGAAGGAGAAGCTATGGCTAAGTTTGTTAAAGAAGGAAAACGTATCCCGAGAAGAGGAGAAATCGGATTGACAAGCGATGAAATTGTAACTTATGAAGATGTTGGTTATGTAATGAGTGGTAGCCGTCATCGACGTATGGAAGCGGTCCGTTTGAGAAAAGAAAATCAAGTATACAGCGCTGATGAGAAACGAGCCCTGGCGATGTATAATAGAGAAGAAAAAGCTAAACGAGAAAATAAAGTACTTGCTGATTTCCGAGAACTTGTTCAAACTAAAAAAGCTTCAGCTAAGAAAAAATAATAAGGGTATTTTAACATTGATTAATTGTTTTTAGTTTTTTATTACTTTTTAAGATTATTTTATAATTATTATTCAATTTACTTTACTTTTCTCAAAGTATTACAAAAGAATACAAAATTGTTTCATTGATTTACTCTCGCTATATCTATTAATTCCCTATTGATAGTATTGTATGATGAAAAAAAAAATTAGATCTATCTTTCATGGCATCCTTTATCTTCTTAGGAATGATCTTTAAATTAATTGAAATGATCTATGATAATGTGTTTTTTTTTAGATTAGTATAATGAATTTCACATTATGGTACAAAGAGGTTTGCACCAAACTAACAAAAACTGGACAACTTAAAGATATTGAAAATAAATTTGTTGAACAAAAAGATGATTTTGGTAGAGTATCCGTACTTCTGTCGAGAGATATCTTCATTGAAAAGACGATCAGTGAGTCTTTCGATGGAAAAAACAACAAGAAAAGTGAGATGTATCGTACAACTGGAAACAAATTATACGGTACAACATCTTATGATAATGCACTGAAGGCATACACTCGTGCTATTAAACTAGCAGAACAAAACACAAGCTATCTTTCTTTAGCATATTCCAATAGATCAGCTGTGCTTTTTGCTCTGAAAAATTATAAATTGTGTGAAATTGATATTGCTTTCTCCTTTGAACATGGTTATCCTGAAGAACTCCAATACAAGTTGTTTGAGAGGAGTGGAAAGTCATATTTTGAGCAGTGTCTCTATCAAGATGCTGTCAGATTGTTTAATCTCTGTCTTGGCTCTTTGAAGAAAGCAAAATTAAATGAAAAACAACGAGAAGATAAGAGTAAATCAATAGAAACATTGATAAGGAATTGTCCTCCTGAAAATGATCGAAACGAAGAAATAAGAGAATCCAACTTTCATAATTGTTTATACACCGCATATACACCCGTTATTAAGGAGAAGAATCCAATTTATCTCAGTGCAAGTCAATCGTTTAGCATTAAAAGCACTCCATCACAGGGTCGATACGCCGTTGCTGAACGTGACATCAAAGCTGGAGAGCTAATAATAGCAGAGAAACCGTTTGCATCACAATGTTTATCAGAAAGTTTCGAAACACATTGTTACCAGTGTTTAACAAGGTTCTTAGTTGGCTATCCTTGTCAATCATGTAGCACTGTTTTGTATTGTTCATCGGAATGCCAAACTCTGTCGTGGAGATCATCTCACCGCTTTGAATGTAAATTTCTTAACATTCTAATCAATGATGATATCGGCTTGGGCCATTTGGCTGTCAAAGTTGTGTTGCAAAATAGTTTCAAAGAATTAAAGAATTTCACTGAACACTATTCTCAAAGGGAGGATGAATCAGGTTTAAATGAGAAAGGTTTTTATGACTCGGAAGATTATTTTTGTTTATATTCGTTGGTTGGTAATAGTGAATCAAGGAAATTATTCGATCTTTTCAAACGAAGCATCATGGCTGTCTTTCTATGTAGAATTTTGAATGAGACAGGTTACTTGTCCCTTAATGCATCGCAACAGCATCTGATTGTGGTTGCCGGACACCTCTTGAAGCAAATACAAATGCTTCCTTGTAATGCACATGAAGTATCAGAAGCTCAACTAGTTGGGAATGATTTAGCGTCAAACGAGTTGAAGGAAATTGGTTCAGCTGCTTACACGACATTGAGTCTTTTAAACCATTCATGTGACCCATCAGTGGTACGTCATT
The DNA here is from genome assembly GCA_032270745.1 of Tiaropsis multicirrata. NCBI lineage: Eukaryota > Metazoa > Cnidaria > Hydrozoa > Leptothecata > Tiaropsidae > Tiaropsis > Tiaropsis multicirrata. The sequence continues at coordinate 5,922 of JAUJPO010045464.1, forward strand.
GTTACAAAGACGTTTGTGTTGTTCGTGCTTTGAAGCATATTCCGAAAGGTGAAGAAATCATTGATAATTATGGATTTTTATATGCAGTTGAAGAGAAACATGCACGGCAACTCCATCTACTTGAACAATATTACTTCAGATGCCAATGTTTACCATGTGTAGAGGATTGGCCATTATACAGTGAATTGAATGATGAGATTCCCACTTTCACCGATCCTAAAGATGCAGAAGTCGTAAGCTACTTCAACAAGAGCTGGCAAACGAAGTTTCAAGAGGCCATGGAGAACGTTTTAAAGGGAAAAGACATTGAGAAACACCAGAAATTTTTGTTGAAATACTTAGACCTTTTAACACGAAAAGCAAAACTACCTACCATTCATGTTAACAATTGCCAAGAAGTGGTCAAGCTTTGTTTTTCATTGTCAGCTAATTTTGCTAAACTGAAGTGATTTTATTTTTGTAGAATTTTTGAGAATTTTTTGAATTTATTTTTATGATTGCATTTTTGAGAATCGTGTATATTTATATCTACCTAGCCTATGTTTAAGAATTCTTTAAATTATAGCTGTTACTCAACGAAAATGTCGTATTTAAATCTTACTTGACTTGTGTAATTTTTTAATCAGAACCGAAAAGCTTTGAAAACTCTTGAAAAGTTTTAATTTGTTTCCTTCTCTACAATTATTTTAAGCCTCACCTCCAACACTGTCTAAATTACAATGGCCAGGTAAAAGGCTTCAAAATGGTATAATATGATTGAAAAAGGCTGAAGATTGTTATCATAATCATTTATTTTGTTTTTATTTTTTTCAGATGTTAATTTTAAGTAAACAAAAATGACATTACGTAAAAGAAATAAGAAAAATAATGATCCAAAACTAAATCATCCTTCAAACGAAGAAACAAAGGAGAAAGCCGATTATTTTCAAGCTCCTCGTAACCTCTTCAAAATAGCTTTGGTGCTGAGGATACTGTCGGTGTTTTTGACCAAAACATTTTTTGTACCTGATGAGTACTGGCAAAGCACAGAAGTCGCACACCATCAAGTGTTTGGATATGGTTATTTAACTTGGGAATGGAGAAAGCAGATACGATCGTATCTCTACCCATTTATCTTCGAGATTTATTTTCATTTATTAAAACTGTTGGCGTTAGATTTTTACACATTGGTAAGGTACGGTCCACACTTGATACAAGGGGTACTCACTGCAGTGTATGACGTATCAGTATACAAGTTAGCGTTAAAAGTAACAGGAAATTTTGAAGCTGCAAAATATTCCTTTTATTTAAACCTTACATCGTGGTTTTTGTTCTACACTGGGTCAAGAACTTTATCCAACGTTGCAGAGATGTGTTTTTCCACCATAGGTCTATCTTTCTTCTCTTTCGGACCAAATAATTCCAATGAGGTGAAATCGCTGGCTTTCTCAATTCTGTTCGGCGGAGTAGGATGTATAATACGTCCAACTTGCTTTCTAATATGGGTGCCTTTGATTTTGGTCTCCTTGTTAAGGAAAGACATGCATGTTTTCAATTTACTCAAAGCTTGTTTGATAGTGGTGCCAGTTCTGTTAGTGTTGTTGTTTAGTGTTGATTGCTATTTCTATGGTTCCTTTACTGTGGTGCATTGGAATTTTCTACAGTTCAATGTTTTTGATAACATTGGAGCATTTTACGGGTCACATTCACGACTTTGGTACCTGACACAAGGGCTACCAGTCGTTCTTGGTGTTCAACTTGTATTTGTTGCTTTTGGTGTGTTCACTACTGCCGAGACAAGAAGTGGAATTGTGTTGTGGATTTCAGCGTTCTACGTATTTATACACAGGTATTTATTGTGTTTTGTTTTGTTAAAAATGAGATAATTTCTCTTAGTGTTTTTCACTATTTATAATATTTGATTTAACTTTAATTGGATTATTCATGTCCGGGGGTAAATTTGGATGTCCAATGTGTCATCTCGACGCTTGTTCGAGGGTAAGTTTGGATGTCCAAGGTGTCATCTCGACGCTTGTTCGGTGGTAAATTTGGGTATCCGAGGTGTCATCTCGACGCTTGTTCGGGGGTAAGTTTGGATGTCCAAGGTGTCATCTCGACGCTTGTTCGGGGGTAAGTTTGGATGTCCGATTTGTCATATCGACGCTTGTTCGGGGGTAAGTTTGGATGTCCGATTTGTCATCTCGACGCTTGTTCGGGGGTAAATTTGGATGTCCAAGGTGTCATCTCGACGCTTGTTCGGGGTTAAGTGAAACTACTGTACAGGGGTTGAAAATGGAAAGCTACGAGAATAATTATTTCTGGAACATTTCATTTGAAGATATATCCTATTTCATTTGAACAATTTCTTTTTTCTACTGCAGCTTAATCGTGCATAAAGAGTTTCGCTTCCTCTTACCCGTGGTTCCAATACTGTTATGTTATGGTGGTCAAGGCTTTGCTCGCATGTCCAAATACGTTTCACCCAGACTGCTCTGTCTGTTGGTTTTATTATTGAATGTTCCAACAGCGCTGTATTTTGGTTTGGTGCATCAAAGAGGTACCATAGATGCGATGGAGTTAATAGGAGATGTAAATGCTACAGATAAAAATGTGTTGTTTTTGATGCCATGTCACTCAACGCCGTATTATAGGTGAGGATTATTTCAATGTAGAAGGATCCCAGGGGTGTGGGTACTAGGAATCAAAATTACATAGTTTTTTCAATTCGTTTCATCTTTGGTCTACCCAGCTGACTGACCTTTTGGAGATCTACGTGAAAACACTCAAATGGCTTCCTTAAAGTCTTAGATTACGGAGCTAATCACGTAAAAAATATCTGTCTAAGCAAATCAGGGTTAGAGTGTTATTCTATAGAAAATGCTTATCCCTATGAGATGAATTGTCGAACTTTTGAACCTATTACTTGTCATCCAACGGCTTTTCCAAATCTTATTCAACTATTTGCTGCTACGAGCCATCCTCTTACATGCCAATAAACTCTTTTCGAGATGCACAGAATAGTTTTTGACCTCGTTTTTGCAAAACATTAATGCAACACGATGCACGATGCTTAAATCTCAGAAGGCATTTCTAGTCTGAGGGTATTAAAGTCATTTCAGAGTTATTAATTTCCCATACATCATCTGATGTGTAAATGTCATAAGAATTAACGATAAGTGCTCGCTTAATGACTTTCTTAACAACTCTATTCTTCCTCTTCGTTCAGTTATCTCCATCAGAATATAACGATGAGATTCTTAACGTGTGAACCAAGCAATGAGGTTGGTTATGTATGTGAAAGTGATCGATTCTATGAACACCCTATGCAATGGCTTCAACAAGAATTTGAAATGAATTCTGAGTCACTTGTTGTGACTTATAATCACCTGTCACAGGTATAATAGTTTGTTTTACACTGTTTTTTCAATTGATTTACCATGATAAACTTTTGGCGATTTTTTTGCCCAAAATCGTGAAAAAAAGGCCCTTAATGGGTTTCAAATTAGTTTTTTTTTTCAAATTTTCTATATTCTGCACACTAAAATTTCTAAAAAAGGGACCCTAAGAGGGGTTGATTTTCCCTATATTCATACCCTTTGTATGCGAATTACTATGTGACATTTAGTTTCCCTTGCTTTGGAATAATTGAACTGTTTTCCCCTTTCTATAAAAATCATGACAAACGGCATGTCTCTTATTGTCAATCATGTAGTATTTATCTTATAGAACACTTTTTCTAGGTACTTAATATAGTCAATTCACATTTCTTGTGCAATCGTGATACCTTGCATGTTGTCTTTATAGGATGTCAAAACATTCCTGACGGAAAAAAATTATAAAATCGTAAGTGCTATTAACAGAATCATCACTGCTTATTATGTGTATATGACCTGGTTCAGTAACAATTATCAGTGAGAAGATTCCTACTGTGTTCTTACCCAGCCCTCAAATGACGTATTTTCAATGTTGTTTTACAGTAAGATATACATAAGATATACATGTTCTGTGTTTACTGGCTATTTGATTATTTCGTGGGAAAGTCAAACTTTACGACTATGAATGCTTTGTCTAATCTACTTTGAGAGTTTCGATTTTCTGTCCAAGTTCATTTACTTTTCATATCTTTAGATGAAATCCATCTTTCACACGCATTTTGCTGAAGGGAACATTGGAAGTTACGTTCACATTTACTCAAGATGATCATGTGGAAGTGTGGTGAATATATGACAGAGCTATGATATTTTAGATGAGCGTCTTATAACTTTGTGACTCACTTGGTGGCTTGTCCATTTGAGATTTGTGGTTCGTCTTCGCACTCGTGGGCTGGTTGGTTGGTTGGTTGGTTCGTTCGTTGAACATATTATGTTGCTGTCGAGCCATATGAATAATAAAATAGAAATCGTTGACTGAAACTTTTGATTGATGTACTATTAATTTACCTTTGCTGTTTCACTTTAGGAAATTGCTTCATTTTTGCTCAAAAAAACTCAACAAAAGTCTTTTCAGTTTACGTTGATCTTATTATTTTTGAAGGTAAAAAAGTAAACAAATGATTTAAAAAAAACAAAAAACATCATCGTTGAAGAGATGGGGGAAGCAATGGAAATTGATGACTCGCTTTACAGGTATGTTTGTTAGGAAATAAACCACGACGACGGAGCGAGCGGAATGTGTCTTTTCTCTACAAAATAGTACGGATAGCAAGGTAGATGTAACCTGTCAATGAATATCGCCTTTATTTTAGAATCGTCTTTGTTTAAGAACAAAGATTTGCACAACCTTTCGTTCTAGAATCGTTCTAGAGAAATGCAGGGACTTATTTGCTGCAGGTTGATACAGGATACAAGTTCGATTGCCGTAACTTTTAATTTTACACCACTTTTACACAACTTTTTACGGAGACTGAAGATGTAATCTAGAAATTTAAAGCAGGGTTTCCGTAAGTTTGGATGTTCGGTTTCCGTAACTTTGGACGGTCAGCCAAGCTTTGCGCATCCATGGTATGACTAAATTTAAGAGTACCCACACACTTTATCAAAACTCGTTTGTCGTTGTGATTTTCGTACTTCAACTGCTCGCTATGCAACCGTGTGGTAAAGTGGACTTGGTTCACCAGATTGCTTTTTTGTCTCTGTTAGATATGGTTAGATTATCTAGGTTTTGTTTAGCAAGGTAAACTGAGGGATGGCGGCGATTACAGAAAGTGCAAAGGAGATTTTTCCTGAAAAAAAGAGACATGCAAACGAGAGCGCTCAGCCAGCCAATTGAGCATCCTAGATTTTGCAGAACTACGCTTGTGGGTCACCTAGCCTGCCGTCTTCTCGTCTTCCATTTATCGCACTCAACGAAACATCGCTATTAGTATTTGTAGTGAAGTTTTTTTGTCATGTCACTTTTTTCGTGCTGAAACAAAACTGCAATGGTCAATGATTCTCTTGGTTTTTAAAGCTGAATTGCAAAAAGGAGTTGTTTTCCTTTGAACTTATAGTTTAGTTCTTAATACTCTTTAAAAAGTAGAAAAGAAAAGTCTGGTGTGATCACTACTATGGGAGAAGGGAGGTATTGTTTGTTTTCGGGTAGAAGGGGAGACCATTTTTAATGCTTTGTAATATAATTTTACGAAGTACTGTTTTTGAATTTCAAGCTTCATTTTTAAGAGGTTCCAGGGACCCGGTGGAATAGATTTATTCTTAGTAGGATTGGATCGTATGTATGTCAAATATTCAACTTTTCACTTCAGTCGTCAGCGATACGTACTTGGCGATGGAGCAATGCACAAATTATCGCAAGCCAATGTTTTGATCGTTGGTCTTGGAGGTGTTGGCGTTGAAGTGGGTAAGATTCGTTCTTTGTTTATTTACTCAGTTAACTGCCAAAAGATTTTGCCTGAAATTTAATCCTTTGATGACAATCTGCCTTGTTAGAATTTTAAGAAAGAGAATTTATTGCGGTGGCTAAAGGGTGATCAATCGATTTGTTTTATTTTATTTCAGCTAAGAATGTCATTTTAGCAGGTGTAAAGGTAGGCCCGATGCTGTTTATTTGTAAAATTCATACCGGGTGTCCCAGAAAAAAGTTTCCGTGTTTTTCGGTGATACCCCTTTTTTGACGTATTTTTGCATTTTTTTTAAAATGGTTTTTACTTAAAAAGCTAATAACTTGGTAAATATTGAACCGCATTTGAAAAGTTATAGCTCAAAATTCAAATTAGACTTTCTTCTCTCTAATGAAATAAATATTAATCAAAAAACAATTCTTTCGGCTCCAGGAGGCCGCCAAACACCGAAACCTTTTTCTGGGACACCCGGTATATACGTAATCAGAATCAAAGGAACTGTCCCCGTATTTTATAAGGGTATAATCTCAGTCTTGTAAGGTACTTGCTACGGTATTAGCTGTGGTAATGGTAATAAAAAAGTACTGACCCAGCTTCATGCAATGCGCATGTATCGGCTACGGTGAATATTGCTACCAAAGGAGTCAAAATAGAATTCCCTTTGGGGAATTTCCCTTCTGTCGACTTCTTCTCTTAGTCTGCACCACAAGCGATTGTTTGGTGCTGAGATGCTAGCAAAATGTCCTGAGTGAAGATAGTTGGACAGAAATCTATGATTTCTTCAAATATATATATATGGTCGGCATTAAGGCTACTTTTTACTCGAGTCTGTTACTACATGTTATGTTTCTATAGCCGGAAATATAGATCCTACTTTAAAGTCATTTAAACTTTGCGGGTTTTTTTTGCTAGAAATTACATTTTCCGGCTGAAGCAGAAGTGCGAATTTCGCTGAAAAAATCCAAGAGAAAAGGTGTATTTCAATGTGTTCTTTAAAGTGTAAGAGTATTTTCTACTCGGATTATTCTATACTTTAAAGTTTCTTCTCCCTTTCTTTCAGTCAGTGACTTTACTGGATAACACAAAAAGTACCACAAGTGATTTGGGAACACAATTCTTCCTTCGAGAGAATGATGTTGGTAAACCAAGGTATTCATTAATCTTTTTCACCAATAACATAACCGACAGGTAAAATAAATTATCAGGTGTTTGATATCACTCGTAAAATATTATTAGTACTTACAAAACGGCGCTGAGAAAATCTACCTCCTTTTTACTTTCTTATGCATAAAGTAAGTAAGTTTGCGACCGCAGTCGAGGGCGACCCGAAGGCTCCCTTTTCAATCGCCACTCCTTTCCCTGGATTTCTCCACTTACCCTCGCTCTAATCCCTTAATGCTGAGTGCTAAGCAGGACAGCTGCGGGTACTAATTTTCAAGTCTTTGGTCTGACTCGACTGGGGTTTCAGTGAATTTCAGTAAAGTAGGAGACTGAAGGGTCGGCTACTATATTTAGTGATGCTGCTACGTGCGAGTCGCCCGAGGGCCCAGAAAATTTTGAAAAATCAAGCAGTTCTAAGTACTAAAAAATCGTCTTTTTAGCAATGAAACTAGAAAAATCAAGACAAAAAATATTACTTTTTAGGTAAAATAAAAATAAACTATATGGTCGGCGACTTTGAGCTCATATTAGGCTTTGAGGTCGGCGAAAATCGCTAGTCACCGGCCCCAAATAAACCCCCTGGAACCCACAACCTTGCGAACGGGAGGCGAACACTCTAACCACTCGACCACTGTCGCTTGCATAAATTAAAAAGCTGAGGACTGTTGACTGTTGCTTTGGTTTTGTATAGAAGTCAAAAGTTTAGGAGTGATAGCGTTGTGGTAGTTCATAAATAGACCAGCTGGCTGGCAGCGAACTCCGAGAAAACAATCGAAAGTCTTAGATTACTGGAAACATACTGGACATATCTAAATTTTTATATCGACTCTGCATTTACTTTTGACTTCATGGATATTTCCATCTTATCTTCCAGAGCTGCATCTTGTTGCCAACGTTTAGCTGAATTGAACCCTTACGTGAAAGTGAGCGTTATCGATGATGAGTTGACAAAAAATATCAATGTCCTGAAAGATTACCAAGTAAGTTCATTCATTTCATTTAATATTTTTGATTGATGTTGAAATATAATTCATATTCCAGTTTGAGACCAAGTCGTTCTTTCGTACAAAAGTCTCTAAAAATCGCTTGAATAAAAGAGACTAACTTTTGTCTCGATGCTTCGTTCTCCAAACTGGCTTAAGAGACTTTACTATGGAAAACTTGAAAATCGCTTGAATAAAAGAGTAAGAGGAGAATCTCCAACGAATCTCCAAACTCGTTTAAGAGATTTAGTTTCAAATTTGCATGTCCACAGTAAAAATAGTAAAAAACAGCACCGGAATAGGAGGCTGAAATAAGAAGTAATCAAAGAGCCTCCCTTCTGGTAAAGATGTGCTGATTATTCCCGTTAAACCCTAAACCAGCTTTGGATAAAATAATGGCAAAACCTACGAGAAGAAAGAAATGTTTGCGAAACATGGAATGATCAGTAATTTAAGTCTTCTTCTATATTTCTAATTTCCGCAAATTTACCTTTTTGAGATTATAGGAATCGTGAAATCAATAAATGGAATAATTTCGATATTTTTTCTTTCTGTTTTTAGTGTGTGGTACTAACAGAATGCACTTTTGACGAGCAAATGAAATACAATGAGTTTTGTCGGGAGCAACAACCAACAATACCTGTACGTACGAAATTATTAAATATTGAGAAAATACATTAAAGTTGTTCTATTTTTCAAGCAAAAGCTTTTAACATCATTTAGCACTGAAGATGGTTTCATACGGAAAAGCTTTCGCTTGAAAAATAAAACAATTTTGTTATCTTTTCTCAATATTTATTTTTTGGAATGGCAAATTTAAATACGAAGTTATTGTTTCCGGATATCATATTAACGCAAACAAACGCAGGCTAGTTTTGACCCTCGATATAGACTATTTTATTGGTCAGAGTTTCAATTCAAAAATACTAGGCAAGTCTGAGAAAGATGAGGACTGTTTTAAATTTGGATGATAAATCAAGTTCAGTTCTTGCAATATCAGTCATTAAAAATGCCTGATACAGTCTTAAAAGAACTTTATTGTGCCTAAAAATAATAAAATAAAAAATATATTATATAAGTTTTACTACTTTTATTATTAGTATATTCGACCTTACGACCTTCTTAAGTAATCACAGTAACTTTATTTTCAAAATGGGAACAACTAGGCAAAAGGAGCCGGCTGGGGGTTTGCCTTCTTTTTTCTTGTTTATGAAGTGAAAAAGAGGGCGAACATTAAGCTTTTTTAAGGTTGTCCCCCCAGAAGAAGGTTCTGTGTATCAATGGCTCCCTGATTGTTCTAAAATAACTTTGTTTTCTTTCACGTTAAGTTCATTTCATGCGATGTTATTGGAGTATTTTCATACCTATTCTGTGACTTTGGAGCGAATTTTGTTGTTCATGATGCAGATGGTGAAGAATATAAAGAAGTATTCATTGGAAACATCTCTAAAGTAAGTCAATAAAATATTTCATAGTGTGACCATTAACAGACTTTGTAGCCGCCACAATGGTCTCGGTAGTTTAGAGACTTACTTCGGACTAGAGTCAAAAAACCTTTATTATTCTAAAGAATGTGTTCTCGAAGTTCTCTATTATTCAAACATTTTGTAGTATGCCCTAGAATTACCCTGTCTTATCCAAACCGATTTTCTAATCATCACGTTTTTTCCCTTCGTTCTTTTTTACAGTCCAGCCCTTGTACAATCGACACACTTGACTACCGAAGACACGGTCTACAAACAGGTGACACCGTTCTCTTTCGTGAGATCAAGGGTATGAACACACTAAACGAAACGACACACACAGTCAAATACATTTCAGCAAGTTCTTTCAGTATCGATCTTGATACATTAGGAAGTGATTACCAAACTTATATCCATGGTGGTTTACTAAAGAAAACGAAACAACCTGCTTCTGTGGAATTCAAATCACTCGAGAAACAGTTAAAAGAACCAGACCTTGTTATAAACGATTTATCGAAACTAGATGCACCTACAATGAGCTTAATTTCCTTGTCAGCACTTTTGAAAAACAAAGATTCCTTAACATCGTTGAGTTCAAACGAGACATCATATTTGAACGAATGTCGAACAGTGAACTCACAACTATCGAACCCGTCAGAGAATTTAGATGAGGCTTTCTTCAAATGTTTACTGAGGACCTGCAAAGGGAAATTAGCTCCGCTCTGCGCAGCCATCGGTGGCATTTGTGCACAAGAAGTGTTAAAAGGTTTGTCAGGGAAATTCAGTCCGTTAAAACAGTGGTTATTTTTGGATGGTGTGGAAGTTTGTGGTGACTCCATCGTTGGATGCCAAGATGAAGGTGAGTTCTTTTACGAAAAACTACCGGGTGACTCAAAAAACTTCTGACATTTGACAGCGTATTTTAGTCCTAAAAGATTTTGCAATAAACTCAAATATTCTTTCAAGTAATAGAGGAAGAACTTAAAAGTGACTTTGATTTCAATTAATATATTTTTTGGCCCTAATTCCAGACATAAATTCAAGGAATCAAAGAAAATACCATAGAAATATATAAGGTTTTTAGCATAGATTTTCTCCCGAAAGTGTATGAAAAACTTAAAAACCTAAAAATTCTAAATGAAAATTATTAATTTCGCCTAGCGAAAGTATTACGATCAGCTTCTGCGGCGGGTCGCAGTGGGTTGGAAGATCTTTTTTTGAGAAAACGAAAGTAGAGTATCTTTAGACGGACTCACTAAGATATTCTTTAATTTTCTAAGTTAGAGTTAGTGTAACCGCGGACGCGTTTTATTGCTAGCAAA
>JAUJPO010045475.1:0-16663 GCA_032270745.1 Tiaropsis multicirrata
GATCTTGGGTTTTGACTCAAGGTTTTTTGGGAGATCGTTGATGTAAATCAAGAAAAATAAAGGACCAAGAATTGAGCCCTGAGGTACCCCAGCATTGATCCGCTTCCACTCAGATGTTTTCCCATTTAACACAACTGCTCTCTGATATCTGTCGTCAAGAAAGTTGCGTATTAAAGAAACAAAGGTCCAGTCACCCCATAGGATTTGAGTTTAAAAATCAAGCCATCATGCCAAACCCGATCGAATGCCTTTGAAATGTCCAAGAACACACCCCTGGTATCTAAAGAAGGGGTTGCGTCAAACCCCGTAAAAATGTCATGCGTTATGGACAACAACTGAGAAACGCAGGAATCACCCTCCCGAAAATCAGACTGACATGGAGAAAATAAATTGTTAATTTCAAAATATCTGTAAAGTGCATCATAGTTACACTTTTCAAATATTTATCCAAATACCGGGAGAAGAGAAATTGGTCTGTAATTTTTAGCTATGCTCCTGTCTCCCTTTTTATAGACAGGAACCACATTGCTTTTCTTCCACTGTGATGGGAAGATGCCAGAGCTGATGGAAAGATTTAATATACTAAACAAAGGTTTAACTAAAGAATTACCACAGATCCCAACCATACGAGTAGATATGTTATCCCACCCATTGTTTACGTTCAAAGAATTAATAATAAACTGGATTTTTTCTTTCGTCAAATTCAAGATTATTTAGTCTAAAGTCAGTGAGAAATTGTTCAGGTGGCAGCACGCTGCCATTTTCGATCAAAGAACATTGGTCAGAAAAAAAGGAGTTGAAAATATCGGCCTTTTCAGAAACGTCGCTCACAAGGACGTTTCTTTCATCTCAAAAGGGTGGAATTTTAGGAGTTTTACGTACACTCAGGAACTGTATATATAAAATGTATACCATAATGTAGAGGAAGAAATTAATATACACTCATTTTTTACGTGCGTTTTTCTCTCATGTTACTAATTCTTGATCCTTCTTGTGTTTCAGGTAAAAATGGCTTGTATGGTGCTAGTTCGAAATCTCTATTCTCGAACCCTATCACGATCCTTGGCCAAATCTATCCCAGACAAATCCGTGAAAACCAGGCTTTTGTTGCAACCAAAACGACAACATCAAACTGTAAGAGCGTTTCAAACATCAAAACAAACTCATGTAGCACCTCTTGGTCCTCTGTTAGTCAAACTATCATCACCTTTATACCGATTCGGGTTTCTCTATCTTGGCCGAAGGTTGCGTCAGTACTGGAATAACCTACCACCTGAACAACGAGCAAAGTATACGAAAAGATTCACAAAAAGTCGAAATGGGATATTGGGAGGCATCTTTGCTTTTGGTGGTTTATCAGGGATTTATTATATTTCTCATTTGGAGGAGGCACCTGTGACTCACCGTAAACGATTTATGATTTTGAACCGTTCACAGCTAGAGAAGGTTGCTGCTTTTGAGTGGAGCAAAATGGATGAGATGCTGGAAAGGAAGAAGTTACCACCCCATCATCCGTTGTTTAAGAAGGTTCACAAGATCGTGAAACGTATTTTGGTTGCTAATCAATCGAAGGAAGTTAATGCGATTAAGTGGGTGGTGAATGTCGTTGATTCTGATGAAGTAAATGCTTTTGTTTTAGCCAACGGACAAATCTTTGTTTTCACTGGTATCTTAGCTGAAATGGAAAACGAAAATGAAGTAGCTGGTGTACTTGGTCACGAAATAGCTCACGCTATCATGGGGCATTCAGCAGAGTTACTAAGCTTAGCAGGGTTTTTTAACGTATTTTCACTTGCTATTTTGACAACTTTATGGGCAGTCATCCCCACTGATATCGGTGCCTTTGTTGCTTCACTTGCGCAAAACACGGTTGAAGATTTGATCATTAATTTACCTTATTCACGGAAACTGGAAGAAGAAGCGGATGAAGTCGGTCTCCTATTGGCCGCGCGGGCTTGTTATGATGTCCGCTACGTGCCAAGATTCTGGCACCGAATGCATTTGAAAGACGGGGGTAGTGGTGACTCAATTATGCAATGGTTTTCTACACACCCTACGAACGCAAGTCGCGTGAAACAGATTGATGAATTAATGCCTGAAGCTCTTGAGTTGAGATCATATTTTCAATGTCCACAACTACAGGAGTTTTATGATGCATCACATAAGTTTAGACAAGTTTGCTTACTTTAAATTTTAATCTTTGTGACCGTTTTTGATCAGAAAATTATTTTTCAAATTCAATTTTTCATTGTTGTTTATACGTCTAGTAGAGTTTCGTCAAAAATATGGTACACCTAGAAATAATTTATATCGTCCGGGTAGACTTATTCTTTGTTTTTGTACCTACTTTGAAACAAAATGACTCTGCCCCTTATTGGAGAGCTTCTATAATGTATATTTCTAGGTTGACTCGGAATTCCAATGGACTATATTTGATGTTGGCTATATTTTGCATATGTTATTAGTTCAATTTATATTGAGACGATTAGTTCATCTGAGACGTAAAAATTGTAAAACGAGCATTATGTAGGAGCAGTGCACTTTCCATTCAAGTTTCAATAAAAAGCATCTCTTCCGCAGAGCTCATTTTACAAACTACTCGTCTGAGACGACTTTTTCGTCTCGTATAAAAACACCTATTGTGTCTTTTAGTGATTTAGCATAATGTCAGTATGAATTATTTTTCATACTTTACCATTTTGTAAATTTTCGATAAAATTATTACCCTAAAGCCGGTCTACTTTTGTATCGTGTAGGATTCGATTGATGAAAATAAAAAGAAAACGTTTTATAAATCGAACCTCTTTATTGCAGAGATTATACGGCTAATTGGAATATGAAGGGGTGATACTTTTATCAAATATTGGCTTCCGATAAAGAAATTACCTGTACCTAACTGCTTTAAATGGATCAGAGAAATATAACCAAATCGATTACTAACGCCAGGCAGTGTCGGATACAGGAGGTAGGCTTTCTTATTCAAGGAGGGTCAATCGTTTCCTAATAAGGTAATATGGTAATTGGCACACTCTCCTCCATTGGTTAAAGCCTACCCCTGTATCCGAGCCTGCTAGGAACACTTCCATCCCCATCCCCACAGCATAAGAGATAAAATTAATTCAAGCTACAACCCCTCCTCTTCCCCCCAATTAAATTCTGAGTTCACACCATATTAGTCAGTATAAAAACCCCGGTCTGGAAGTCTTTTGTTGATGTATTTTGTTTACATTTTGAACTTGCGTCGGCAAATTGCTTTGTTTTGCCCACTTATTGATCAGGTGAGCAAATAAATAGGCCAGTCCCGAGAGACAAATTTGTAACATGATCAAAATGAAACACGGAAAAATAAACTTGCAAAATATTTATTCTCTTAATTTCCACATAATCCCAAAAGTTGCTAAATTAAATTCCGCAAAAATGTTTTGCAAATGATATTTGACGTTAGTTTCAAACAAAGAAATAGTTGGCAAAAATATATATCAATACATTGCCAGACCATTGTATTTATACTGACTATGTTCAGCACACCACCCCTCCCCCACTATCAAAGTTGATTTTGTGGCCGCAAAATATTAATTAGAGACGAATTTCAAAAAAATCGTGTGTGATATAGTTTGTAACGTTTAGACGACTTTTTGGGTTCGCCAGAATCCCTGATCTCGAGTTCTGGAGACAATGGAGTGTTTTAAAAAATCATCACGCATTTGAAATTTTTTCTTTGTTTACGAAATGTTATTTCTTAATTACATGTATTTTGTTAAAAACAATTAACGTGAGAATTAACTTTTATTGCATGTGTCATAAAAAGCTAAAGTGACTTGACTATCTTTTCCAGATGTTAATTAAAAGAAATGCACTCCACGTAGAGGCTTATTAAAATCACGCTTGCACGAAAAATCTACCTAAACGTAACAAACCCTTCTATCGTCAGCTACGTAAAGAAGTAGGATTTGGTACTGGCTATATTTTAGCTAGACGATTCTATCGTTCACGACAATATTTCGCGTTCAAAAAATAATAAAAGGCGGAAAAACAAGCGGTCGCGCGGAGAAAATTCATTTCGGGTTTTTAGGAAGTCGTTTGTTCCAAACTTTACCGCCGCGCTTTATTTTTTCTTATCAGCCTTTTTACGGCTTTTAACTCCGCACACATTTTTTCCGCGATTAATAATTTCTAACGGACGATAGAATCGTCTATATTTTAGCCTACCTTTATAGCATTTTGTTCTTTTTCACGTACTTGTATTACAAGGACTCAAAAACAGTTTACTTATAGACTCGATGTTTCGTAATTTTCTAAAAATCAAGCCCCTCGACATTGACTAAAACTCCAAATTCAAGTCACATTTTAAAGTTCCAGGACTTTGGGCCTGCTGTCCAGAATTTGTGGATTACGTAAACTTCGTACCCAGGACGATTGGTTTTTTTATATAGAGGGTTTGGAGCTGCTAAATTGAGCCCATTGAAGTTTTCCGTAGTAAAGTCTCTTAAACGAGTTTGGAGAACGAAGCATTGAGATTAGTTTCTTTTATTCAAGCAATGTTTAGAGACTTTCTTACCGAAGAAGGTAGGGTAGTCACCTTCCTAAACGTCTTGAAACGATCATCAAAATTTCCAAAAGTTCGAGGTTGGGATTACGTAAGATAAACAAAAGAACGACGAACGAATAAATAATAGAATTCATTTATCATTTATATCACATACATTTTCTTTGAGTACACCAATTCTGGACCTGTATGTGGAGAAATTTTGGTGCAATTTTCTAATTTTCCCTCAAATATGAGGGAAAACCACATTTAATATCTTCAGTTGAAGTAGTACGCGACGTAGTGAACAGAGGCCCTATAAAAAACAACACCCTCCCTTTTGGCCAAGCCTCTCAACCCTCTCAAAACTGATTTTTTTTTAACCACCCCCTATTTCCAAGAATCTTTAGCACCACTTTTTCGTCCCACTTTCAATTTACAAAATATTATTTCTTCATCTATCTTAGTAGAAGAAGAAGATTCTCTTTAACTAAATTGGCAAAATAATCAGTAAAAAGAAGAACAGAGAACAAAAAAAAATAACAAAATTTACCAATCTTCTATAAAAAATAACACTTAAATTTCAGACAGTACCCATTAATTGAAGAAACCTTTTTTTTACGAATGCGCCTCGGTATTTACAAGGTAAAATCGATGTTTAAAATATACCACCAAGAAAGTTTTCTATAAAATTGAAAATATTATAAAAATGGATTGCTAAGATAGAAGACTTTCAAGTTTGGAAAATTATTGAAATATTAATATAGAATAGAATGCATCCCTGTCTACGAAAAAACTCCCTTTTTATTTAAAAAATAATCTACATTGACACCACACCCCACCCCACCCCATCCATGAGGAAAATATAAATCTCAGCGGTAAAACTTTGGTCGACGGATTTAGTGGTTTTAGGGTATCGAATACCACCCTTACTTCTGTAATGTAAAATCAAAAGAAGTCTTTTTTTGCAAGTTTTTGCGTTCAACACCTTTCTCGCATCAATTTCTAAGTAGTTATCCAAAAAGCTTGTAATAATACTTATCTTAATAGGATTAAATTTCGCGAGGATTTATTTTTGCGAGTTGGAAAATTTCGCGAGGATTTCAGTTTTTAACCTAATTTCTTTCATTTTCCTAGGGGTTTTCGGTAAAAAGCATGAAATAAAAATTTCGCGAGGATTTAATTTCTCGAAAAATTAATCCTTAGGTTAGTAGAGAGTATGAAATTTTGTAAGGAAAATATTTCCAAATTAATCAATCGTTATGACTAATCCTCAGCGATATCCAGCAAGTCTTTTGTCATGTTATTTTCCGATAAAATTTCCTTCGGTTCATTTTTTACGATGACGTCATTCAGATTTTCCATAACGTCATCGTTGTTATTGTTCGAACATTGATTTTCCTTGCATGAGGTAGTTTCATCGATAATATTTTCTTTGTAACCATCCAGTTTTAAAGATTTGGAACAATTCATACCTGCATTCTCACCGTCCTCACTTTTCCGTTTTCTCTTTTTACCGGATAACATCAAAGTCCGTATATTTTCCGATTTCGGTGTATTACTTCTAGTGTTGCGTTGCGGCGTTGTTTTATTTTTCCCGCCGTATTTATTAATAAGTCTCCGTTTCACCACTCTTTCACTACCCACTTTACGCTCAATTCCTTTGTTTGGAGGAGTGTCTTGCTTGACGGGTTCCTTTATAACAATATCAGGTGAGTCTTCCAAAGCTTTGATGTCTTTTATATTACTACAAGTTTCCTCATTATTCGTGCTAGAGGAACATTCGCCGTATGTAGCTATTACGCCAGTTTCTGTCTCTTCGCTTATCGGTTTCAACTTATTTGCTGACATTGCTCCCATCTCTACGGGACTTTCTTTAGTGTTCAATGGTGACCTCAGCCAAGTTTCCATAAATAATCGAGATGATTTTGGTGTGGTAGGTTGAAGTGATCTTTGAGCTGGTGAAATACGGTTTTGCAATTTGAGATTGAGTGATTGTGGTCTGTTGTTGGAAGATGCAGATGAATCGATACTTTTTGGTGTCGTGGTAGTCGATGGTGTTCTTTTACTCACTGAGACAAATAAAAAAGTGGAAGGTATTTTACTTAAAAAATAAGTCATTTACACACTGGGGTATGCTGCGGCATTTTAATTTCTAGGATTTTCGAACTCAACCGCGAAACTTTCATGTCGCGAAATTTTCATGCAATAAAGTAACACAGGAAAAAAACATAAACACAGGCCTGTGAAAGGGTTGTGAAATTGCATTTCCGCATCCGGAAGTTTTGTTCAGTCTGGGTTTCGGTTCTCAAAGAATCTCGAAAGTTTCCCTACCTTTCTTCAATTGCCTACATGGATAAATATAACAGTGTAATTTGTCAGGGTTGAGAAAGTAGATTTCACAGGCATGTGAATTTCGAAACTTTCCTAGCCTTGTGATTTTCTTTATTCGCAATGTAGATAAAATAATGTCAGTGGTAAATTTCAGGGTCCGGAATTTAGATTCAACAGGCTCGTAACGTTTCAGAATACTCAGCCTTGTGATTTCTTCAATTCGCCATGAGACAGATAAAAACAACAGAAATATTACATGGTCGAGGTTTTAAGATTTAACAGGCTTGTCAAGTTCCAGCCTTGTGTATTCTTCAATCCGCCATGATACAGATAAAAATAACAGAAATATTACATGTTTGAGATTTTAGATTTAAAAGGCTTGTCAAGTTTCAGAATACCCAGCCTTGTGATTTCTTCAATTTGCAAAGAAAATTTCTGGATGGATTGCTCCACATTTGGGTCTATTTGAAGAACCACAAGTGATTATTGGGTCAAAAATATCAAGATTACTTGGTTTTTAAATTATCATATATGTGAAGTCGGTCGGTGTGTAATACAATGCTTAAGACGAGGCGACCCGAACGGGCCTCATCCGTTTAAAATGAACTTGCGTCGCAGGGGCCACTAAATCGATGGGACGGGATTGAGGTCAATAGATTCTCAGTGTGCAGCTCCACTGTTGCGGCAAAAGTGTCGTAAGAACATGACAAAACGAACGAGAGCTATCGAGCCAATGCTCACAAATGAACGAGTACAATTGATATTTGTTAAGTGAGCTTATTTAAACGTAGCTTATTTAAGCCTCAGCTAGAGATATTGCTAAAGAATTGATAACAAGATTGGGAAATTAAATTGTTTGGAATTCATTGAAAATCAGGTTGGGGAGCGAGAACAACAAGCTCGATTTTTTCCACTGCCATGATAATTTGAATTTACAGATGAAGAAAGTTACCTGTGATAACGACTTTTCTATACAATGTGTTTTAGAATCCCAGCCTAAGGACACTGGTCAACATCTCAGGTAGTTTCGATAGGTGGATTCTGTCACTTTCACAGGCCTGTGCTTATTGTTTTTTCATGTTAAAAAGCTATGAGCTTGCAAACTTAAAATTCACTTCTCGAAAAGTGCAAAAACACGTCAAAAAAAACCAAATTTTCGCATTTAAATCATTTGGGATTATTTAATCAATGGTAGTAAAAGTTTTGAAAAACTATATCATTGGATTGGAAATGTCAAAAAGGGAGAAAATGGAGTAATTAAAAAGTTTAAAAAAGAAATCTGTAAAAATGTTAAAAAATGCTTAATTTAATACCCCTTTTTGACGTGTTTTTTCACTTCAACTTTTAATTAAAAAGGTCATAACTTGATAACTAATCAAATTTAAAATGTTTTATCTCAAAATTTAAGTTAGACCTTCCTCTATCACTAGATAGAAAATTTGAGTTTGTTGCGTAATTTTTAGTGCTCCAGTACGCCGTCAAACGTACGAAGTTTTTGTGGTTTTGAGCAGTTTATCATACATCCGCTCAAAATATTATTGACATAAGTGTAACAAACATACAAGGTTGATTCACTCTGTATTCATTAAGAAATTCATTCATTTAATGCACTGCAAGTTTAAAGGCGTTGGCTATTCTAGTTCATCCGAAAATGAAAGGCAACAATATTATTACTGGTGATGCATGGCTCCTCTATAGTTTGTTTTCATGTTCACATTATTTTTTGTAGATGAGTCTTCTCTATCAAGATTTTTCAATGTCTATTTTGGCTTCGTGCTTGACATCAAAGGTTCCAATATCGTACTTTGCCTTCACAAACTCTCGATAGTCTCGCATCAAAACTACAATCTCATTAAAAACAGCTTCTATCTTTTCATTCTTCCGTGTCGCTGTTATTGAAATCTTTGAACGATTTTTTTGATTATATAAGGTTACAACTAAGCTGATAAACAAGGCTGCCATGGCCAAACCCATCCCAATTTGCACAGGGAGGTTCCCTTCGAAAATTTGGCGACCATTTCCATAATAAAGAGTTTCAATGATCAGACGTCGTTTATACATATCAACTGTTGACGTAATTATTTCATATTTGTATTTGCTGTACATACAATCCAAGATTTCTTCGCTTTTGGGGAATGCATCTTTATGGATGAGCAAGTCAAAAGGAACTTGACCATCCAACTCTGCTATGATAACTAAAGGATTTTCAAGGTTAGGATTTCGAATATCGTGTTGGCGCCATGTCGCCACGTCATGTGGTAAAACGCCTGCATAAACCTTCTCCTCTCTCACAGCTGTGATAACGTCCTGGTACGTATCATAAAGTATGGGCTTTGCGAAGTGATCCACTTGCACATATCTTTCTTCGTGTGAGTCTCGAACAACTGCAACTTCCTGTCCTTCGATGCTTAATTCTTCTGTGCCAGTTACAACATTCGTGAGAGTTGCAGTTAAAATAGCAGCCATCATTAGTCCGAGAAACATCCATACGACAGATAAGATGCGTCCGAAAAAGCTTACTGCAACGACATCTCCGTATCCAACGGTCGTCATGGTAACAAAGCTCCAATACAAACCCATTAATGGACCACTTGAAGTCTTGAAATTTTCATTGGACGGCCTTTCGAAGAACCATAGCAACAGACCAGCGTAAACAGCAAAGATAAACGCAAGAATGAAAATGGTGTAGCAATGAGGGATTCCTTTTAAAATTTTGTTAGGAAGCCAAATTCTCGATCTTGGCTGAATGACTGCTAAACCATTACTGACGATGCCTACCATCACTGTCAAATTTCTCCTCAAAAAGGCGTAGGGTCCTTTTTTTATTTTGTCCGTATCGTACGGAAACCAAGCTGCGCTTGAGCTTGACATGTTTGAGAGGATTTCTTCTCCTTCAAATGTCTTCGATTCAAGTGTCTTTTGAAATGCATTTCTTGATTTGAGATTGACGTCGAAAGATAAGACTTGATCCTTGGAGATGTTACAGTAAGTTAAGGCTTTCAGAAAAATCGTTGGAAAAATTCCTTCATAAATGTCTTTTGATTTATTGTAAGAGATGTAAGGTTCAACTTCCCAGAAGACACCACGCCAATATTTTTGTTTTGATGCTGTTGTAAGTTCAAAAGCTACAAGAATGAACAGAAAATATGATAAAGGCTTGCTCGTCCTCATATTGATCCGATACTAACTTCTCTGCACTGAAAAGTTCAAATAATATAGAGACCAGCAGTTCTTCATCTTTGCTTTGTACAAATTTGTTTTGAAAAGACTTACGTAAAATCTTATATGCAGGTTCAAAAAAAAAGTGAACAGTCTTTGATTGAATTAATTATTCTAGAACATACTGTGTGGAATTTAATAAAATAGAATGAAAAAGTAGCCTGATAATCTAACAGTTCAAATGGATTTTCATTTGGTGATGTTACATAATATCTATACAACGTGCTCACATTTTATGTAGCTTATTCAAAAATTATCTTCAAAATTTTTAATTTAATCAAATTTCAATAAAAGGAAAATTACCCAATTTTTTTATAATAACAATAATAACGAATTGATTTTTGTTAATTTCAGCATAATAAATGATAATGATCAAGATATAATTATTTCTCGAAAGCAAAATATCTTTCAGATAAACATTTATTCTTTTAGACAAAATATTTAGAAACTAAATTTGCCTCATTGGAATGTCTAAAGATAAACAAGGTTTTTGAGTAGCAAAAGAAACAGCACGAAACTGTCGTTCTTCTAGCAAATACATTCTTATAAAAGATTAAGATTTGGTCCAAAGTTATACAAGTCAAGTAATACAAAATAGTATATAAAATATTTGCTATGGTAGCCTTCATAAAAATAAATCAATTAATTATTAACTGTCATCGCAAAATGTTTGAATTCGTTTTGGCTAGGCTTTGATCCTGTTTCAACATGACTTCGATCAAAGATTTGGTAGCGTTCATAACAACGTCACAAACAACTTATGGCTTCTATAAGAGAGCATTCTATGACCATGTGAGTTCATCAACAAGGCTCCCATTCAAAACTAACTGTTTTCTAATATAATACTCATACCTTCAGTCCATATGTTTCATCAGTTATGAAACAGTAGGTTTCCCCGGTGAAACAATTTCCTTGTTAAAATCGAAACAAACAAAAAACGACCAATAAACTGAAGAAGAAGACCATTGGGTTGACCGATTGTAAAAACGTTGAACTTGATGAATGTGTGTACAGATCATCTGTTGAGATTTCGATGATTCGTCCTTCCACCTTGGGAGTGACCGGTGACATCTTCTTGAAATAAGCATCTATTGCAACAAGAGAATCTTCACCTTTGACTAAACCTTCGTTCTTTTTCAACATTGTATAACCATCACCACCTTCAGCTAAGTAACTTGATGTCACCAACTAAAAAATAGCGTTGGTAGTCAGCAATCTGTTGAGCATATCAGGCTCGGTTTTATAAGAAGTTAATCTATGAATCAAGGCTATCGAAATTAGAGATAACAGAAGAAATGAAAAGACTGTAAATTACTACCATTGAATTCTAAGGATGCTCAACAGTAAATTAATGTCATTTTGAGGACGGATGAACTCTTGGTTCTTCAGAAAATCAACATCTTATATGAGTTATAAACAATGAAAAACAGTGATAATCAAATTGAAAATTGATAAGCAATTTTACAAACCTTGTAAATTTGTTCATCTTGAATTTCTTCGTATTTTGGAACACGACATTTATTACACAAAGCTAAAACTCGAATCAAACGACTTCCAACTGGCTTCGTCTTGTCATACCAGATACGAAATCCTAAAAAAAACAATTTTTCCACCATAACTTTAAGACTAAATATCCACCGAGAAAATCCTGAGAGAGTTTAAACATTCAAAGGTGTAGAACTTTGGTAGAAAATATTTTGCTTCTAAATCTATTTGAGCGCTGGAAGGTGAACTCTCAACGAAACATATTTCATATTGATCACCACATTTGAGAGCGTAAAGATTTGTGCTTACCTGATACTTGAGGAAACCTCCCTTCTTTAGTTTCAATACCAGAAAATCCATGCTCGAACGCTTGAAGTAGATATTTGCCTTTGATATCTATTACATCTGCTGTATTACCGAATGGACTGATTGTGTTGAGCTCCTCGCGACTTATATCCGCTGAAATAAACAATTTTAAGGCCACTTTGGCCAGTCAAAAGAAATAATTGCTTGTTCTATTAGATACACTTAGTCTCAGATTTCAGAAAAAGTTATATGCCGGCCGTTGAAGATTTTAATTTCTCATTCCCTTTGATTTGGCTTTCAACCATTTTTAAGACAAGAAATTGACATCCTGAACAGTTTGAAGACATTTAAACCGCGATATAATAAAACACAAATAAAGGTTTGATAAAATTCCTCACCATTAAAGTTTCTGTCAATATTTCCAGATCTAATACCGCCACCATTCCAAATGGCGAGAACAGTTGTCGACCATTGTTCTGTTGAAGGATTTTTCATCTGAGCATCAACTATGGCATCAACCAAGAAATTTCCAAGGTTACATTCTTTCAAACGACATATTGTACGGTCACCTTCCAATCGAACATACGAACGACCAATAGGGTCCTAAAAAACAACATGAAACATTTTTGCTTTTACTTTGGATTTTGGATTTGCTGAGCTACGAACTAGAGCATTTCCACGATATTATTTTGCAACCGAGTGGACCAAAAAGGCAACGGAGCTTCTACGCCATTTTGGGGCCGTTCTCATTAATTGGGCAACAAACTCAAAATGATTCAAAAGTCACCTTCAGGTAATCTACAAGAACACTTACCGTTCTTGCTTTGATAATAGGGTCATCCATTTCATCCACCATTTCCAAAACTTTAGGATCTTCTGCGTAAGATGCATTTAGCATTATTGGATTCCCT
This sequence comes from Tiaropsis multicirrata, assembly GCA_032270745.1. Classification (NCBI taxonomy): domain Eukaryota; kingdom Metazoa; phylum Cnidaria; class Hydrozoa; order Leptothecata; family Tiaropsidae; genus Tiaropsis; species Tiaropsis multicirrata. The sequence goes on from JAUJPO010045475.1 coordinate 12,781, forward strand.
TGTGCTGATAATAATTTGCCATCTTCATTGAAAGTCAATTTCAAATTACCCAAATATTTCCCATAGGTGAAATCTTGAACAACTGGACATTCAGAGCCATCATCTCTTTTTGCCATAAATGGATAAGGTCCTTCAACTTTTTCCACAGAAGGTTGAGGTCCTGAAAGTCCGAAATATAAAGCATTGTCCAGCACTATTTTATGAGATACTTGCTTGAATTAGATCTGATTTGATCAAAACTCTTAACTCGATGATAACCCGATTGTGTAAAAACAGTCTGAATAAAGGACATGGAATTTAGCTGCCTTTGAATATATAACTAATGAGCATAGGCTAACATTCAAGTACCAATGTTGAGTTTATCCTACATGTAACACCAACCCCATTTTTAACTTGTTGAATTCTTCATTTTCTCTTCGATTGAAATGAAAGCACTACGAACAATGCAGATTTGAAAGCCTTGGTTAACACCTACAACCATGCAGAGAGTCCGGAGAATGACCATATACTTCTTGACGTTTGGGAACAAAAGTCCATCTTATGCACCTCTTTTTCACTAACTTTACGCCGTCAGAAATGAATAAATTCACGATATGTTTTATATATAGCATTTTAAAGAGAATAAGAATAATTTTACAAAAGCCTCCGAAATGTATTATTGATAAAAGTCTAACAGTCTATTTTTACAGGTCGGCTCATTCACTAGCGCTAGGGAGGATTTGGATCAAGTTAATTGCAAAACTCTGGACAAAATAGTAATTCTATTATTGAAAAGATCTTCTTATTTTCTACGTCATGAAGCAACCGCATTGTGCCGCCTGGCAAACCTCCGTGACGTGTAATAACAAACAGTGTAATTCTTAGCTTCTTAACACTTTTCATTAAACTTTATCTAAATTTTAATTTGTTTTAAAACATAATTTTGCAAGGTTTCTTACCATTCCACAAGAAAGTATCAGTGTGTCCTCCAACAACCAAATTAAGTTCTTTGACAGATCGAGCTATTTCCTGATCTTTTGCGTAACCAGCATGACCCAATGCTATCAAAATATTGACTCCCTGAGCTTTCAACTTTTGAGCTTCAGCACGAACTGATTCCACCGGATCACTGAATTTGATGTTCGGACCAGGTTTGGAAAGCCTGTAAAATTTCAGAAATACCATATGCAAAAATTAATGATACCTCAAATGTTTTTGCATTCGAAGAAAGTACACAATCAAACTATTGAGTGGGGCCAACATTTCCAACCAATTTGTTGGTACGGTTTGCGTTGATGCATAATATGTTGGTTGTCTACCACAACCGAGAAGCATGCAACTAAAGTGTGAATTGAAATATTAATAAAAGGATGTTGGTCAACATTTTTTGAGATTTTTTTTCCTTTTCGAGCATGTTGGCGCCCGCCGCAAACCGGTCAACATTGTTGGTCAACTTTTTAGCCGAGTGAATTTTGGTCAAAATGCTAGCCAACATGTTGGTCGGTTTGCGGAGGCCTTAAACATACCATGTGATATCAGGAGTTGTATAGCCAATGATACCAATCTTCCTGCCTCCTCTTTCCAAGATTGTCGAAGGAACATAAATTGGAGGATTTGGCCAACTTGTTTCTTTTGATACATTCATGTTTGTGCAGACGACTGGAAAAGATGTATTTTGCATAAACTGGATCAAATTTTCGTCACCATTGTCAAATTCGTGGTTTCCAATAGCCTGAAAACACAAAAATCGATATGAAGCAAACCCAAAGGGGTATAACAATGAAAGGATTTACGATTGTGAATATAAATAAAACGAGGAATTTATTGTTCTAATTCAGCCTAAAGCAGGAATTTTAGGCCTTGTATTAGTAAAGAATTGTATTCTAATTTTTATCGCTGAATTTTCAATCCGTTTTTCTTCACTGGGTACGTGATTGACCATGACTTTTACTTACCATGACATCATACTTGATGTAATTCATGAACTTCAAAGCAGCCTTTCCTTTGTAAACTGTAAACCAAAGGGTGCCTGCAAACTGATCGCCACCATCGATCAAAATTGTGTGAGGAATACTTTTACGTAATTCTGCGATCACCGTTTGTCTACGTGCAACGCCACCGTAACATTCATTTTTGTTGGCGTCTTCTTTTGTACACGTTCCTCCAAAAACGTTAAATTGTTCGATATGCGCGTGAACATCGTTCGTGTGTAGCACCGTTAACTCGAAGTTTGCAGCTACGAAACGGTCTAAATTCACGAGGAGCAGCAAAAACAAGGTTTTTGTCATTATCATCATCTTCTCTCATCTATTAAACTAAAATGAACAACGAGAATACGTTTTAGTTTATGTTCGATAATCTTTTTCTAATCTTGATAAAAACTTCTGTCAAAAGTTTGATAATATGTTGAACACAATCTCTGCAGAAAACAAAGAAACAATTATGCTAGGAGACTTTAATTGCAATTACAAAGTCCCTGGAGACCATAAAAACTTGAAAGCTCTCGTCAAAACGTATGGTTACAGTCAATTAATAAAAGAGTACACAAGGATAACAAAAAACAGTAAAACATGCATTGATCTTTGTTTTACTACTAACAAAAATATTATTGCAGATACATTAGTTTACAGAAACTCTTTCAGTGATCACAGTATGATTGGTATAATTAGAAAAATGAATTGTAAACGTTATTTATCCCAATCACGCGATTATACAAAATACAACGAAGAGGATCTGAAAAAAGAACTCCGTAACCTACCACGGGAAAAGTGTTCAACCGTCGACTTCAATCAAGGATGGAATCTATTCAAACACTTTATATCATCCACTCTCAACAAACATTGTCCAATTAAGGAAAAACGTATTCGTGGAAAACCCAGTCCATGGCTTACACGTGAAATCCGTCAACTTATGAATTAACGGATTAAAATAGGTGAATTAAGTACTCGCTTATAATAGGAAATAAAATATTTTTATTTCCTTTTGTTTCGCGCCTTTTGTTTGTTTTTTGCACGCGCGCTCGCTCGTCGTTATAAAAAAAGTTCAATTTCACTGGATGCGCGTGAAGCGATCGAATTTTTGACTTGTTTATCCCTTACCACACTCTCTAAAAATACTAATAAAAAGCTATTGGAGTGTTCAATCAGCGCAATTTTCTTTTACTTAAGGCAGATAGACCAGGTTTAACTAGTTACGTAATTAAAATAAAAAATAATATGAAATAAGTCTTCAGTGGAGACATGAATTAAAAAATTAGTCGATTGAGCAGCTACGCAAAGGTCTAAAATCCCGAGGAGCAGCAACAACAAGGTTTTCGTCATTATCATCATCTTCTCTCATCTATTAAACTAAAATGAACAACAAGAATACGTTTTAGTTTGTGTTCGATAATCTCTTTCTAAGCTCTCCTTCTCTTCTGTTATATTTATTGTCTGCACGTCGTTCTAACAATACAAAACCTGTGCCCTAATGACAATTCACATTGCGTGATTTTCTTGATATGATTAAAACTGAACAAAAGAAGGGGAAAGATAATCATATTCGATAAAATTATATAAATGTGAACGCATCAAATCATGGGAATCTCCTTCTCAGCGGTCGAATATCATTAAAGCCTTGGCACTAGCAAAATCCCTTTGTTTTTAATCAAACGCTAACCCTGCAAATCGGTGCAACTTTGCTGATTAGCACAAAAGAATATTCCAGTGGCTATTATTAAAAAGCATATGAGATAAATAAACAAAAAAAGGAGGAAAAATGTTTTGAACTTTTGTACGGTGGTGTGTTTTTCAAATAATTGAAAATAGAAACTATACAGGGACTGTTTTTGAGTTGGGTATCTTGTTTTGAAAGTTTAGGTCGTACCTGTAGCAGATTGCAGTGGGTATTGAACGTATTGTTAATC
>JAUJPO010045486.1:0-16661 GCA_032270745.1 Tiaropsis multicirrata
TAAAGATTTAGGGAACAAAGTCCTGTCGAGACAGGAGTTGAAGCAATCTTTGAGTGTAAAAGAACAGATATTAGCAGTGATTAGTGATACAAAAGACTGTGAATTAAAGATCCACAAAAAATCTACCGCGTCTGAATTCAAAGTTTTCGTCAACATAATGACTTAGGATCTCTATTCAGCGCGCGCAGTGATCGCATTTTTTGTTTCTCCGTTCTGATTGGTCTCGGAGATAACATTACGTCAGTTTGTTATGTCGTTCTTTTGCCGATCTTAATCAATTTAGATCGACTCGGCAAAAAAACGCAGTCGACACTAATAAGTAGGCTATGGTCATCAGCACCACTGGCTAGGCAAATTGTAATTGTAACTGAACTTTTTTTCTTCTTTTATTCAGAACATGATTTCATCGGAGTGTTCGTCACACTTCATCGCTGCATATCACGACCTACAACGCAGTAGCTGGGAAGCCAATACCAACTCAATAGACAAGCAGCTTGGCGGTGTTGTTGGCGATGATGGTGCTATACGAAAACAAAGCATAGAAGATGTTCTCAACAGTAATGTATTGATCAAAAATATCGACAGCATTCCAGTCATTACTGGTGATTTGAGATTAGAGCCACCACCGCCATACCGTAAAGAGAGAAGCCATTCAGTTAATACAAATGATGTTTTTGACGACAGCGATGATGAAACGTCGAGCCGTAAAGACCAACCGCTTGCTTCTTGTGACGTTCCTACTTTCTGGAAGAAGGATACTCGCCGCACGTCCATCAACGCGGATTTCTTATCGCCCGTGCGCTTAAATCGTTTAGACCGCTCGCACAGGCGGGCGTCCTTAAACCCAGAAGGGTTTCAAGGATTACGACAACTTTCAGCGAAACTTCAAGATAAGCGATCCAATGCGATCAGTCGCAGTGCAAATTCGGTGGTTGGGTTTGATAGCGAGTACGGTGGAAGTCAGTCAAACGACAGCGATAACGAAAGCGAAGAAGAGGACCAGATAGATCTCCAAGCCCTCACACCGGAATCGAATGCTCTGTTACAGCGTCGGCGCCGGTTGAGCTGCACTGATACTTTTCCTGATCGAAAAATGCTGACGTCGCATATTTCTGAGCCGCATCAATTAAAGAATGGAACAATTAAATCGTCTTTCGCTAATCGGCGGATGAGCGTCGATGCGGCATTTTTAGGAGTCAACAATAAGGCTGAAGGTCCTCATAATAGACAAACACGTAGATTGTCAATGATATCCCAAAAGACCAATCTACCAAAAATTGAAGCTGGATATTTAGTGAACCAAAGCAATTTAAAGACTGGCTCTATCAGGCAGGTGTCTGAACGGCGTAGAAGTGTCTCACCCTCAAACTTTAGTGATTCATCTAGTAGGGGCGTACGGGTGAATAGACCACTGGACGGACATGCGCGCCGCGCATCTCGAATGATATCGAAGGCTGAACAAGATTTGATCGAGAAAGAACTCAAATTTCTTGGAATAACAAAAAAACATAAGGATCCCTTGGCAGATATTAAGAAATGTCGTTACTTGAGGATAAATCACGATCCCGAGAACGATGACAAGTGTCCGTGTAATAAATGTGAAAAAGACGGTAGTTTCTAGTAGCGAGGTTACCATCATGGCATCGTTTGGGATATTGGTCGTTATCGGTCGGTTGTGTTACAGGGGAGAGCAGTACTAAACTTGAGAATATTGCATGGATGAATAATATGTTTTCGTTTTAGAAAATTTCAGTCATTGAAAAAGAGTGCAGATATCTTATCGGGTTACATAATTTTTCGGTTGAACTGGAGTTTTAATTAAAGTCGTTTCAAGTTAATTTTCCATTAAAATGTTGCGTTCTTTCAAAAAGCAAATTTAACAAAACAATAAAGGACTTGTAAAAACTCCAGACCGTAATTCTTCAAAGCTTTATTTTTCTTAAACATGAGGATTTAAATTGAGTTTTGTAGTGGCCTCTGGCTATGCATGAAGTTATTTTAAACTTTGTAAATAAGGCCAACCCTAAAAGATTCTCCGTTTCCGCGTTTATACCGGGTGACGTTGACGTTGTTAAAGATGTTTGTTTGCTTTTTCAAATTTTAGAAATTCTCACACCCATAAAGTTCATTATTATTTTGCGGCCGCGGGTGACCTAAGAAAGATTTTTCACCCGGCCGGTAACGCGGAAACAATTTTTTCTTTAGGGTTGGCCTAAGATTCCCGTTTTATTTTTACTTGTTTGTAAATTATCTGTTTGTTAATAAGGTTTTTTGAGTGTTCAAAATAATATGTCAAATGAATGTTTCTGTTATTAAAAAATGTTTTTCCTTAGCTTACTTCAATTTGCAAATACTGAAATCTTTTGGGTAAAATGTGACGGCTTCGGGCGGCACTTGCAGGGAGCCACGCTGTCGCATTTCAATATAAAAAAAACTGCACAATGACTTTTTACTCCATCAAGGTAATCAATATTTATTTTCATAATTGTACCTTTGCTAGACTAGCCTGTAAATCTTTAAAAGAAGATCGAGAAATCCCCAGGATAGAGTTATGATGGTTATCGTCCAATAGCTATATGATATTATGAAAATCGGCTAATAACTAGTCTATACCTTTCCCTGCATGTTGAAATTTAGTTCAATTTAGACTTTTACCGTCTGAATTATTAAAGATCTTGACTTAAAAAAAAAGTTTTTGTCATGAACTTCAATTTTCAAATGCAGATTGTGGTTGGTTGGTTGCCCTTTGTCTCTATTTGTTTTTTAAAAAACAATAAGCCTTTTGGCTAAAAAGCAAGCGATTTTGAAGTATGATCAAAATACTTAAAACCATCTTTAAAGTGGCCATTTTGGACGGATGTTGAAGTAAAGAAATAAAAAAAAACTTTGAATAGTTGCATATTTTCTAACTATTAAAATGTAAGTCTATTTCTCGACACAATAACACGTAAAAACCCACCAACCAGAAAACTTTTTTTCAAACATTAAGGAGCTAATTAAAATTCAATGAATTTTGCTTGTGTCTACTAATCTTTATGTTTTTTTGTTTCTTTGTTTGCATCTATAGGATAGTACGTGATAACAAAATGTTTTAAGTTTATTTTTTCCTGAACGTCAAACTACGTGAAAAATCTTTCATTTGGTTCGGAAGAATTTCGTTTTTTGAAATGATCGCCTTTTTTCTCAGATATAAATGTGTAAAGATTTATCAGAAAAAATCGTAGTGAGCGATGATGCGGTAGAGTTTACTGGCTAGGATTTTCTCTGAGGAAAAGTTGATAATTTCAAAAAGAAAATGGTCATTGGGGTTTTCAGAATACATTAGGGAGGTTAAGTTCCTGAGAACTCGACGAAAGTTGGCGAAGTTTGTCTTTCTCTACAGGTAGCAATATAGATATAACCTGTGGATAAATATCTCCTTTGTTCTAGAACGAAGGTTTTCCAACTTTTTATTCTAGACCCGTTCTAGAGAAATGCAGATACTTTTTCGCTGCAGGCTGCGCATCAAAGCCCGTTCGCCGTCGTAACTTTTCTACTTAACCTCACTATTAATTCTTAAAGCTATAAATTAAAAAATATATATCAAAAATAAAATATGGCTAGAAACAGGAAACAATCAACTACTACTCATCAATTTGGAGAGCTGTTGTCTCTTCGGAAAAGCAATAACAACAAAGAACACCAACCTTCATCCAGCAAAAATACTTACCTTAAGCCACCAGAACAAAAAGATCTGTTGACAAAAGTGAGTCGGTATCAAGGTCGTCCAACCAATGATGATATTAATGGTCACACAACAAAGAAGAAAAAAAGAAGTGGAGAATTTTCATCGGTTTATCAATTACCAAAAATTGAGAATAAATATCTAATCAACCAAATGCCGTCCTTAAAGAAAGTCAAGACTTTGGGGCATTTGCAAGTCCAGCGGCCACTTTCTCCCCTACCAGAACCCTCGCTGCCTTCTCTGTCTCCAGGAGGGGCCACCATTACCGTACCGACAGCAGAGCGACGTCGTTCATCCAATAATCAATTAGCACCGCTAGCGCTAGATGGCTCCGAACGACGTCGGTCGTCCAATAATTTTGCGGCACCTCCGCCGCTAGATGTTTCAAAGCAGCATCGTCGCTCCTCTATCATGGATGGGAATCTAAGAAGAGCCTCACGAATTATTGACCGCTTCGAGCAGCAATTGATTGCCAAAGAGTTGGAAATTTTATCTAGAAAAGACACACAGGAGAGAAACGCCTACGAAGAAATCAAGTATTGTCGATATATACGCCGTAAACAACACGAGGATAGTCCAACGTGTCCATGCAATAAATGTGAGAAATCGTATTAACCACAATTGAACTCTGAAAAACACATCCAGAGGCCGGGTTTGGCTTTTTTAAGGAGGTAAATTCAGACGCATGACGTTTTCTTTCAACGTCCAAATAACGTTCTGGCGTTAAAACAACGTTTTTTCGACGTTGAAACAACGTTCCGTGTCTGCTGGGTATATCTTCTCCACTAGTTTCCAATCCTTTTTTAAACCGATTAAACATTCAACATTCTAAACAATATTGTTTACACTAACTGTAACAAAAACCATGTTTTTATTGTTAGTTATTCGGTGGAGCGTACGCAACAAAATGTGTTTCTTATATGGTTCTTGACCCTATTCGAATTTTATAAATAATTTGAAGAAAAAAGTCATCTCCAGTTTTTGATTTCGTTTTCAGTTACTCAAATTTTTTGACGGAGAGTGTTATAAAGCACCATTCTCTCAAAATTACCTTCTGTATTATCCATTGACTGTGTTTTGCCTCGAAAATTATTAATCCGTTCGATGTTACGAATTTTAAAATTAAAAAATAAATGATTTCGTTTGAAATACTGTGGATTTAAAGTTTTGACGAAAAATTATACTCTAAAATTTCAAAAAATTGTTCTGGTTTATTCTGGTAAGCCTTATGATTTGTGTTTTTGTGAAAATTTCAGAGAATTCTTTCGGAAAGTATTCATTGGCTATCGTTATTCATAATATCCATAACATAATATTTTCTAGGGAAACATCCCAAAAAGTCCGGCGTTAATAAGAATTCAAAACAGAATTGGCAAACAGTCGGCTTTTGATGAGTATGCTTCCGTATTACTGCGGTTTTTAGGTAAAAAGACGTATGTGACATTTTTGAGTAAAAAACGCTAGAAATGAAGAAAACACGTTTTTGAAAGGCCTGTATAACATATTACACTTTTCTGGTATTTTTTTACATGAATGGGCTCCTTATGATGTAAACTTAAATTGTAGGGCGTTTTTAAGCAACTTTTTCAGCAATTTTGGAAATATTTGTAACTTGTAACTCACAAATATATCAAACGAAATCTGCCGCTTTTATGTTACTTACGTCTTTTGACGTCTTTTCTAACCAATTATAAGAAATTGTGTTACTTACGTCTTTTCAAATAGTGTTTTAATGACACATTCGTCCATTTTCTAACCAATAATTAGAAATTGTGTTACTTACGTCTTTTCACCTGCCTAAAAAACACTATTTCTACTCAAAATGGGTGAAAACTGATTTCACCATCGGAAAGAGCACGCTTGAAAACCCCCATTTGTGTAAAAAAAAGTTTTTTGAAAAATTTGTCACATACGTAAAACGACCTAAAAACGGCAGATTATGACAAAAATTACTTCATAAATTAAAAGGAAATGAGAAAGTGTTTGAATTCTATCAAAATATGTCTACACTCTTTTAAATCTATAGTTTGGAAGTATGTCACCGCACAAAATAAAAAAATTTACAACAAAAACACGTTTAAAAAAATTAAAAAGTATAACTTTAATAACTTTATATAAAAATACAAGGAAAATATTTTTCGTAAAACTGGAATATTTATCCTTATAAAAATATTTTTTTTACTTTATAAATCTGTTTCTCTTTGGGTGTGAATTCCCGTTTGAATTTTTGGGTCAGTCCAGTTTGAACTTGTAAGGTCTCCAAAGCCTACATTTTTAAAAATAATGTTAAAAAAATAGTATATTAAATTTTGCTATAAAATTTTGTAAACTATCATATTTGTAAAGAAACTGGTCTGTTTTAATAGCTTTCTCCCTTATTTTGATTTTGGTATGAAAATATATATACAATTGAAAATATCGAGCATCAGTATCGAGTAAGTCTTTTAGATCAAACTGTAAAATATTCTTTTACCAGACTGGTTGAAACAAACATTTCATCAAGGTCAATTAGTCAGTCACCCCTGATTTCACGCAATTTTCTATTCGAAATTCACGCAATCCCGACTTTACAAAGTCGGGGAAACTTTCACGCAAATCGGGGAAATGGGTTCCAGTTGGTTTGTTGAAAAGAAATAAAATAATATTTTTCACTTTGGTCTTACCCTTTCGATTCAAACAAAATCATTCAAAACTATGTCTTTAAATTAAAAAACTCCTTTTACTCAACAGCTTCTTAGGTCCGATTCCAGTACCTTGGAATCCTTGATATCGATTTTAAATTATTAGAAGAAAAGAACTGATAAGAACAGATAAGAATAGCAGTGTTCGCTTGTACAGATAAAATAGTCACCTTTCTTTTCCATAACAAAATAGAATATAAAATTCATAGAAAAATATATATTTGTTTAGTTTAAACTATAGAGGTATCGCAGTATGGCCTAATTCTAAAAACATCACACCATACTACTTCTATTGTCATCACTAGAATAAGCAAAAATAAATTTTGCTTTTTTTTCAAATGTTCCAGGCACTCTTAATTAAGTCCTGTAAAAAGTCATTGTTTTGAAGTTTGTTGTTGTTTTCGTCAAAAAAGTAGAAGGATTGCGCGCATGAACAGTTTTTAGTGATTTACGAATCCCTGAAGGATCGCTTCTCTTTGGTGTCACGCTTCTTCTTTCGTCGGCGGCGTCCGCCTTCTTTCAAGACGTCCATGCTGTTCTGTTGGTCAGCCTCGCATTCGTATTTAACTTTCAAGTATTTATAAACGTTTCCACAACTGTTATCGTCAAAGAAAATATTGGATGCAACCACTTCACAATTTTGTTGGCCTTTGCATTGCGCATCAACCTTGGTGAATGCATTATCACTGTTGGCATCGCAAACCTCACGACTGAGACCAGCTGGTGTATCTGAACAAGTCACGTGGTCTTCACGACCCCAGTATGCTTCCTTGACCTTGATCAACTCGTATTGCTGACATTGAATCCAAAGTTTTTGTCCTTCACATGCAACAGTAAATTCCTAGAAAGTGTTTGAAAAAGTTATTACTTTGCTGACCCACACACTGCTCTGGTATAAATTTTCTCTAGAAGTTTTACGACTTTGTTTTTGACTATATGTCATTGGATAATAGTGTTTTGCTGCAGATTGTGAATATAATTTAAAACAATTTCAAAATGATGCAACCAGAGAAAATGTTAGAGTGTAAGGAGTTAGATAACTTAGACAACTTACTGGCTTGATTGGCTCGGGTCCAGATTCACCATTATTTCCTTGCGGCCCAGGTAAACCAGGGGCACCAGGCAAACCAGATGATCCAGGTAAACCAGATGGTCCTGGGTCTCCTTTCTCTCCTGGGTATCCGGGCATACCAGCACCTCCAGACATTCCTGGTGGACCTTGTGGACCTGGTGCACCATCTTCACCAACATGACCAGGGGCTCCTGGTGCTCCTGGCAAACCTGGGGCTCCTGGCTCTCCAGAAGGTCCTGGTGGTCCTGGAGGACCTGGTGGTCCGTTAAGTCCTTTTAAGAAGAATCCGAGTGTCAGATTCTGCTCTAACAGTTGACTGACCATCAATTGATCGAGAAATGGTTGTGTGATTCTGTCACCAATCTTTGGCCAATCTGGAAGTATTCTGTTCATATCACCGCCCATTTGCATTTGTGTTGACTATTGTTTTGAAATGAAAGGGTAGGAGAGAAATAATTAGTGATTTGGAAGAAAGAATCAAAGAACATTCACTACTGTTTATTTCATAATCTCCAAAAGATATAGATTTTTGACGGCTTTATAGTTTATAGTTTTTGAAAAAAAGCAAAACATTTCGCTGGAAAGATCTGTGATTAAGATTGTTTTTTATGTCAAATTTTGAAATTACAAATATATACGTCGTATGTCGTGAGAACAAAAAAAAAGAACACAGAAAAATATAATGGTCTAAAATTTTCTAAAAACTATTATATAATGATTGTGGATGATAAAATCTAAGAGACTTATGGTTGTGATGAAGATGTGAAGTGAATGTGATGAATGGTGGCGATTGAAGGGAGGGCGTGAACACGCCCTTTCAAATTGGTGTGATGGTGATGAATATTGACTTTTTCCATGACCTCTCACTTATTGTTCCTTAAAAAGTCTATAAGATTCTTGATAGAAATTGCAAATTATAATACATTAAAGCTGTAAAAGTATTTTAACAGATTTTTGTCCCGCCTGAGGAAATTCACCTTTAAGAACAAGATACAATTTTTCAGATTTCTCTACGTTTTTCTGCTACCGGGGGAAGACGGGTGTAGATTTGGGGTGGGGATCATTTCATAATTGTTTCTAAAATGTTATATTATATACACGTCTTATGATAAAAAGTTTTTGGTATAAAAAAAATCGGAGCGCTTGCTTGTCTATTTCTCTCTTTTCTGTCGTCACCTCCTTTTCTCTGGCATTAACCTGTAATCACCAACAACGTCCTCAGCCAGTCAAATAAAATTCTAAAATTCCCTCTGCAGCTTATTAATATTGTCTATACAGTCTGCAAGTGAAACTTTGTGGTTTTACTGACTAGAATTTAAGATCTTGGATTTTCTTTGGCATTCTAACTATCTCGGAAAGATCTTTTATCCTTCGTAGCACGCTTTCTTTTACGTTTTGATGCGAACGTATCTTCGGTGGACGGGCTCGAATCAGAGACGCATTCATACCAAATTTTCAACACTTTGAAAACGTTTCCACAACTATTATCATCGAAGAAAATATTGGAACAAACGACTTCACAAGCTTGTTCGCCTTTACATTGTCCGTCTACTTTCAATTTGGCATTTTCACGGTTTCCGTCGCATAATTTGTCAGATACTAAACCCCTTGGTGCCTGTTGACACGTGGTGGCATCGTCTCGTCCCCAGTATACATCTTTAATTTGGATATGGTGATATTGGTTGCATTCAATGAATAGACGTTGGCCTTCGCAGTTCATTGTGTAGTTCTGGAAAAAGAATAGAAAACTTAGAAACACTTCGTCTATTTTGTGAAATATGATTTAACTCTCTTAATGAATATCACTTTAGTGAAAGAAAGACACTTTATTCGAAAAAAAACTAAATTTACTGATTATAATAGACATAAATGGAAGGAAAGTAGTTACAATTCTCTGCATGATGAGACTTACCGGTTGTAGCTGTGCAGAAGCAACATTGTCACGAGTTTCTCCAGCTAATCCCTCCGGTCCCGGTAGACCAGGGGCACCAGGAAGACCTGCCGATCCTGGCAAACCAGTTGCTCCTGGATCTCCTTTTTCTCCAGGGAAACCAGGAACGCCAGCAGAACCCAATGGCCCAGGAGGACCCATTGGGCCAGGGGCACCATCTTCTCCAACATGCCCAGGAGCTCCTGGTGCACCGGGAAGACCTGGTGGACCAGGTTCTCCAGGAGCACCAGGTGGACCTGGAGGACCTGGTGGTCCGTTAAGTCCCTTTAAGAAGAATCCAAGCGTCAGATTCTGCTCTAACAGTTGACTGACCATCAATTGATCGATAAATGGTTGTGTTATCCTGTCACCAATCTTTGGCCAATCTGGCAACACTCTGGCTTGCTGCTGTTCTTGCTAGAATTGATAAGAATGTTGGATTTGAAGATTGTTTACAACTCTGTTATTGTGAATGTCAATTGTCGATATCATGTATTGGTGCTGCCAGTTCTGGTCAAATTGTCAAGATTGTCTTTGTTGTTGTGAGCTGTTGGTCGGTTTCCTGGTCAAGTTATGAGGTCTGTACACCTTGTATACGGTTTCACTATCAGTTGTTGTATGTAAATCCGGTTACTTTGTTGGCGACGTGGTCTTTGTCTACGTCTCTGACTGTTTGTTTCTGTGTTAATCTTAAAACTACTCTGTCTGTCTGTCTGTCTGTCTGTTTGCACTGTTCTGTTATTTGTTCTGTTTCTTATTAATATTGAGGCTTCTTACCGCACTGAATCAAGTCACAAAGGGCAAATTAGAACAAAAAGAAAAACGTTCAAAGTGTATGTATCTTGTTTTTAAGGTGCTGTTACCTCAATGTTGGTGTCATGGTCAAGTCAATGTTTGGATGATGGTCAGTGAATGTAATAAAATATATGGTTAAAGTCAAGTTGGTATGAAGAAATGTGTTATCTTATGGTTGTGTGTGTAACGATGAAAAGGTATTGAAAATTATTGTAATGTTTAATGATGTTTTGCAGGGTTTTGCAAACGCCGATTTTATCAACCGTAATTCTCAAGACGAAAATACCAACCACGTTCCCGCAGGGTGTACTCTACGCTATTCTAAGTTTGTTTTTTTGTCGAAAAAACGTCAAAAAATGCGCAAAGAGACCTGGAAACGAGATTGCGAAAATATAGTCGGATAAAAAAAAAGCTTCAATCGAAACATAATTTCTTTTTTGTGTGAATCGTCACAATGAGTTTCGAGTTGATCGATAAAATCAGCGTTTGTGAACTACCCTGTTTTTAACCTCCCTCTCCCCCTCTCTCTTAGATAAATACAAAAGCCATAGCAAAGAGTGCAGATGTATTCTTGTTTTGGTGGTTTAATATCAGACCCCCCTCCCAAACCATTTTTTTTTCATTTTGAAAATTTTTGAAATAGTGTTCTCTTGTGGCTTTTGTATCTACCTATACCGAGCATTTAGGATCTGGAGGATTTAGTTTAGGAAAATTATTTGAATAATAATAACAACTTACAGTTTCTTGTACGCCAAAACTCAAGACGGCAAATAATAGGCACACAAGGCCTTGAGACCAATTCATTCTACAAATACAATAAAAATAAAAATGTAAATAAAAAATTAAGAAATTCATTTAATATAAATGATTTTACTTGAGCAGCAGAATTTTTCAAAAATCAAACATCCCACATAGTGGGGTCTGTTACTTATAATAATCAACGAGGCATTCTCTAATGGCTTATTTTTTAAATAGGAAATATAGAGGTTTAATGAAAGGTCAAATGATTTTTTAGCTTTCTTAACTTGATCCAGATGAAAAATTAGAATGATCTTAAAGCCAAGCAAAAAAAGAATGGTTTCCGAGAGTAGCGATTTAGAAAACTAATGATCAATCTGTAAATATAGACATCAAATCCAATAAATTGTGATTATCCTCAACAATCGAAAACCCAATAATCAACATCTCAATCCACCAAATCCAAGAAAATAATTTGTCAACTTACTTATTTTAAATTTCTATACAACAATATATACACAACAAGATGAAAGCAAGTTTTGTCAAGAAAGACCAAAAAGCCCCAAAACTTTAGTGTGTTGGTTTATTGGGCTATTTTCTGTTCTATGTCTTCCTCACATGCGAAAAAAAAATTAAAGTTTTTTTCCCGATAATGGAAGCATAGCATGAATTCAACATAAACGCTAATAGCTTGTTTTCGTTTTCAACACTGACAGAATTCGATTGAGAAAAATTCGAATGATTTAACAATAGAATTCTATTGAAAGCAGGTGGTTCTATTGATTAGATCATTCAACTAATGAATCGAAGCTATTCAGCTTTTTTTTCAATAACACTACCGACTTTTTCTGTTATTTACCAACAATTAAGATCAAAACAAAACTTCAAAATAGCTTACCTCCAAGTCAAAATATGACTTTTTGTAATAGTTGACGATAAAAAGTTAATAAATATATCTTCAACAGTATTTTTTTAAGCGAACAGCTAATTTCTTTCCTTTAAAATTTTTACTGATACAAATCTCTGTTTGATTCGTTGCGCATTTTCGGCCAATAGTAAGTCACTGTTCGATAAACAATATGCTTAACCAAACACACTTTGAGCATAATTCGAACATTTGCAATTTCAAAACATTCGAAAAAAAAAAGTTTCTCTCTCTCAAAAAAACAGAATTTCTCACAACGCAAAAAAATTAGAAAACTACTTACCTTATACTGTATCAATTTGTCAAATTTAAATTAGAATTTTTTAATTTTGAAATGTTAAATTTTCTTTCAGATTTCTCCTTACAAAAACTCTGCAAAAATGCCGGTATTTTGTAATAACATTCGAACCCGCATGCTTGCTCGAAAAAACACTCTAATGTGCATGCGCGGGGAAAAAGCACACTTTGAGCATAAGCGAATGATCTTTTAAGTGGGCTGTTTACGCTTTTTCATTGAGTATTGTGCAAATAAAACTAATCGACCATGATAAACAAATTAAAAAAATTTCGAACGTTTTTTTTCATCAAAAGAAAAACATTTCGAACACAGCTGCCCTGTTGAAAAAACAGTATAAACAAAAAAACTGTTTGGTCTCTCTTGCAAAAAACAACAGTCAATACTCTCTTCAATGAGTAGACTTTGATCTTTTCTTTCTCTGTTTCCATGTTTTGAAAAATAGTTTGTTCTATTTAACGAAAACATAGTTTGCTTGGTGCCAAGGCTCTAAATATTTTTCAGTAAACTCCTACTGTTCTGTGGTAAAAGAAAAACGTCTGAATTGTCTGGATTCTTTGAGAGCCAAAAGCTAAAACAAGTAATTATTAGCGAAAAAAACACAAAAATGCAACGTTTTGACTTCAAATTCATTTAAAATTGAAACTAAATCAAATTGTGACTTGGGGGAAAGGCCCAAAATGTTTTAGAATGGTCTTAATTTTACTACACGTTTTTCTTTTCTTTTATAAGAACACAGTCTAAGTTTATAAGAACATTCAGGCTGAGATTTGTTCGAAAATTAGGGACATCTTATATTCTTAGATTTTTCACGCTTTAATAAAAGGTGTTATTACGATTAATAATTTCATTTTCTTCAAAATTCAACATTCTTGTAAACCATATTCTTAAAACAAAAGGAGTGTACGTCGCCTGTTGTTGTTGTTAAAAGTCCCGATTGCTGATTGTCCGACCGAACGACCCCTCTCCCCGAACGGTCAGTTTCCTTAGAAAAATGATTCCCGGAATATTTGGTCGGTAATAAATGTCGTGGTAATCGGGTAGCCGGATAGTATAATGAATTTTGTGAAGAATCTTAAAATACGAAAACCAAAATATTTTGATCTTTGTGGTATTTGATAGTTTATTTTGTTTTGAAAGTTCTATACCTTTTTGTTTTTGCTGATAAAAGTAGGTTAATAAGGTTCCTCTAATTTTAGAACAGATAGAAGAGTTTTTTAATAGGCAGAAAAAGGAGGTACTGTGAAGTCATATCTTAACATACAAAGACAGCAAAATAAAACGTTTCACGGCGGCAATTTCTCGATTGTTTTCTCCCGTGACATTATACAAAATTTCTCACTGATGTATTAGTTGAAAGAAGATACAACCATGCGAATGCATCGGTTCTTTTTCAGCGTAACACCACCCACCCAATCTCCACCACGGTTAAAGAAGACACTCCCTGAACAAAGGAATCATCATCTTTTCACAATCATCCGTTATGCTGACTCGGCACTGATCCTGTCCATCAATGTCTTTGTTTTTTGTTTCTTGGTGTATCACAAGAGACGACCCTTGTACCGCAGCACCACCTATCTGTTCTTGAACCTGCAAGCAGCCCATATTATGATGTCAGCTCTCACATATTTGGCACTTGACACAGATATAGTCATCTTCAACAATGCGCTTCTGCTACAGATGTTTATTTGTATGGTCATATCTCATAAAGATCGCTACTCGTCCGTCATAAATCCACTCCAATGGCCCTCCAAAACCAAAACCATGTCCTTGACCGTCGCTTCGTGGGCGTGCTCTGGCTCTTTTGCGGCGATCATGATGTGGTGTTTCCGGCGCCGTACGTTTGTCATGTACTGTTGCATGGCTACGGTGCTCGCTTCTTCGATCATTGCACTGACCATTCTGAATCTGAGAGTGTGGTTGGTTGCTAGGCAACACCGCAGCGCTATCATTCGAAATACGCACACTCTGATCGAGCAGCGGAGACGCAAACAGCTGAAAAAATCGATCGTCGGATCCCTGGTCATTGTGGCTACATACGCTCTGTTGTGGACGCCATCCCTGGTGCACATTCTACTACACTTGGTGACGCATGGTGGTTTCACTGCGCATGCGTTTGATCCGTTTACTTTTGGTGTGGAAATGATTGCAATGTGCAATGGGATTGTTGATCCAATCATTTTTGTAGCCTTCAATAAAGACGTGAAACGCGCCCTCTGTAAAAAGTTCAAGTGTTGTTGAACTATATTCATAAAGGTTTTAGAGTTATAGACCTATCACAAGGGCCTCTACTAACCTATCTTGTTACTGTAGAAGCTTTTTCTGGTGCGTTTTTGTTTTCACAGCGATTTTTACGCGCACGGCACTTTCTCCCGGGGGTTCTGTTTGTATTTTAGGCGCATATTTTCCGATATATAGTTTAAAAAAAACATTGTTTATTACCCCCAGGTTGATACATTTCTTAATTGTTTAAATATGACATAATAATTTTGATTATAATGCTGTATCGATGATTTGTTTTTATTATACCAGAAGCGTGACTTTTATTGCTCTTAGAGTACACGTAATAAAAAATGAAAAGTAAAAGCAGATAAAACACATTCTTTAAAACAATATTTCGACCGTTACTGATCTTTATCAAGTAGCTTTATCAAATTTTGGGTCGAATTTTAGTTTATTTTAAGCCGTTTACTAACTAAGATTACTAACTTTAACACGAGCTCAATATTAGTCAAATTTAGCTATGTTTTTACTTATTAGAGTTAGAGCGATTAGTGATGTCGTTATCACTATAACATTGAGGACATAGGGGCTCTAATTCGCACCTGCGGCATGCGACGCTCGCGTGCCAGGTTAATAACAATAATAATATTGGAATGAAAATTGACATTAGGGCCGTCGAATTGGTTTTAAAGTGAGAGGGATAAATGATATAATGACTAAGTCGACCCCACAATGGTTGGGGCCGACGGGGTAGAAAGTTTTTGAAATTATGGTACTCCACATTGGCTTAGAAGTGATCTAAATTTAATTTTTATAAATTGAATGTTAAATGTATACTTTTGAAAGTCATTTTGAATGTATACAAGAAAACACAGAATTAGAGAGAACAAGTATATGAAACAAATTCTTTCTTTTATTTGTAGTAATCTGGACCGAGTTTAGATCCGTGCAAAAATTATTTGTATATAAGGGGATTGGAGGCATTGGAAAGCCGACCTTATTCGATATGTTAACTTTTGTATTAAAAGGTTTTGAATATGTATTTGTTCGCTTATTAATCACTTGTGGTGGAGAGTCATTGACATTAGATATTAGTGTATTGTCTAACTGAAAAATCAATCAACTATACGCTTTTTTATAAGAATAGCTTCTATAAGTAGAATATCAGGGTTAAAATTGACTAAATTGTAAAAATATCTTAAGAATATTCCCAGGGTGTGTTTCGAAAACATAGAATTTTTGTCAACCAGAAAATTATGTGAAAAATAATAGTTTTTGCTAAATCATCATAAGAATACTTGATGAGAAAACACTCATTCTTATAAAAAAGCGTGTATTTAAAGTGCAGGTACACGCTGTTCTTTTTATAAGAATACACTTTATAAAAATATTGATGATGCAATTGAAAAAGTTATGAATGTCCTAAGTATATTTCCATTCTAAAACTTTCAAGGTGAATTTTATATTTGAAATCTGTTCCTAAAAAAACATGTAAAATTCATCTTTAAATCGTTTTTTTCATTTTTTGAAAATTTTAATTTTTAGGCCCTGGGGACAAGTTTTTCTACCATAGTGAGGCAAAATGTCAGAAAAGTTTGATAATGATGTTTTATACCCACACTTAGGGTAACTTTATTTTGAAAGACTACAGTTGGGCCTTCGAATAATTTGGAAAATATTGTTGAGCCCAGTGCGGTTAGCACGTTGGACAGTATTCAATACACAATACTGGAAATAAATCATTTAGCTTTACCTAGACTCTACCTTCCCTCTTGATTTGGACTGCATTCCAAGGCAACCAAATTCTGAGAAAGTAGTCGTCAAAAAGAAAATTCTGGTCAAAATTGTAACATTTATTTAAGGAGGAAAAAATACCTGCTTGCTGCTGTGTGAAATATAAGCATTATGTTATGCGCCTCAGAATAATCGGGAGTAAACTTGTATGAACTGATAGATACGCAGTTATAATAATTCGAGGTAAGATTTCAAAAAAGAAAATCTCGAGTTTATAAGCTTTAACTTGCAGAAATGCAAACCTACGAAACAGCCTAAATACCGTCATGTTGGCTAATCCTGACCCCCCCCTAAGTTTGTGACCGCAGTCGAGGGCGACCCGAAAGCTCCCTTTTCGATACTCCTTTCCCTGGATTACTCCACTTACCCTCGCTCTAATCCCTTAATGCTAAGTGCCAAGCAGGACGGCAGCGAGTACCAGTTTTCAAGTCTTTGGTCTGACCCGACTGGGGGTTGAACCCACAACCTTGCGAACGGGAGGCGA